>CM031372.1:97949823-98157420 GCA_018208015.1 Medicago ruthenica | reverse complement strand
ACAACCTTATAGTACAAGTCCACCACCACCTCCTCCACCGTATGTCTACAAATCTCCTCCACCTCCCTCTCCTTCACCACCACCTCCATATGTCTACAAGTCTCCTCCTCCACCATCGGCATCATTACCCCTTCTTACTCTACAAGTCCCCACCACCACCATCCCCATCACCACCTCCGCCTTATGTGTACAAGTCACCACCACCTCCTTCTCCCTTGCCTCCTCCACCGTACATCTACAAATCTCCTCCACCTCCCTCTCATTCACCACCGCCTCCATATGTCTACAAATCTCCTCCACCACCATCTGCATCACTACCCCTTTCTTATGTCTACAAATCTCCACCTCCTCCCTCTCCTTCACCTCCACCACCATATGTCTACAAGTCCCCACCACCACCTTCCCCCTCACCACCTCCTCCATATGTTTACAAATCCCCACCACCGCCTACCCCCTCACCGCCTCATTCATATGTCTACAAGTCTCCTCCCCTACCATCTCCTTCACCGCCTCCTCCATATGTTTACAAGTCTCCACCTCCACCTTCTTCTTCACCTCCTCCACCATATATCATAAATCACCCTCTCCTTCTCGTCATGTTCGCAAGCATCCGGCTTATCACCTTCCCTACCTCTATAAATCTCCACCACCTCCTCCAAGAGTCTATTGATGCGGCTAAACCAGATTTAATTTGCTTCAATATTATGCGTTACATTATCGCTATTTCGTTATATCAGGGTCTACATCAAAGAACATTGTTATGAATGTAGCCCTATTGTATCATTTTGTTTCATTCTCAATTCAAAAGTTTGTTTTGTTCTAAACATTATTCGCATTATATTATATATTGTAACTGTTATTAAGTCTATTTTATTCCTTCGGAAGACTTTTTTAATTAATAGAATTATTTTTTCCCATAAAAATTTAATTTAATCCAAACAATTCAGTGATTCCTTTCATGACTATAAAATAATATTTCCTCCAGCCTTAAGTTTAAGTTGAAATATATAATGGTAATCTAATCAAGCAATACTTAGGTTCATATTCAACACATGACAAATCCAATAGCGACAGTTAGTAATAGAAATACATTTTTTTAATGGCAGTGGGTTACGGAAAATTTAAATATAGAAATCAAACATATAATATTAACCAGATGAAAGTGGTGAAGGTTTTAAATTGCTTTGGTGCAGTGCTGCAGTTGCCACATCATGTCAAGGTGTGAAAGTTTGGACATTCTCTAGAATGAGTCCATTATTGGTGCTCCTAACTACACGCCCCTATATAACTTATTTCTATCAAGTGTATGTACATATGATGCTCATCTATGTAGATTTCACATGTGGATATAGCAAGGAACTTAACAAATGAAGTAAATATAGGATCAAACACTAAGTTTGGGATGGAAATCTGAGTTAAGAAAAGATGATGTAAATTCGTCTAAACAAGCCATCCGAATTCTCTCAAGGAGTTGCTGGACTATCAAGAGGAAACCAGTCGGCGCACTCCGTTTCAACTCTTGCAGCTCTGATGGCAATCCTTGATGGTGCAAGAATACGCTGATGCTAGGAAAAACGGAGGCTCACCAACTGCTTTAAGACGAATGGATTGCCTTACATTTGGATGACCCTGCATGTTAGATTACAGAACAATAGAAAGTTAATATGTAGCTATCTTCAAGTTCAGCATGCATCACAGATAGCCAAATAACCAAATGTGAGTCCGATACTAGTATGCCTTGGATTACACCTATGACTACACTGTCTCATCAGGTGACATAGCTCAAAAAAGAACTGAAACATGTTCAGGGTTCGGGAACATACCTTCAAAAGTGAGACATTAAATTTCAAAGGGAACATCATTTATAGAAGGAATTTTATAAGCTCCAGGTCCACAAGTGTTAAGCAACCCAGAGGGGAATCCATTTATGTGCTTTAATCGCCCCATTTAAGTTCTTCTAAAGCCACCAACCCAAACCTTGAATAAAAGCTCCTTCGATCTGTGAACATAAATAGCATAAATTAAAACATGAATATATCATGGATTGATATATTAAAAAATGATTTCCAAAAAATGGGGAGGAAAAATAAAAGTGGGGAAGTTGTAATTCAGAGGAAATTTTTGAGAATTTTGAATATGTCTACAACCAGGAAAACATCTTTCATCTTTTACACAAAAAAGTGCATACAAACCAAGAATCCAAAGCATTCAGCAATAAAGAATTCAGAGAGTACAAGCTTTAGAATTATTTTACAATTCTCTAAAAGTGAGGAATAACTTCATACAAAAACAGACATTATGTGATCCTGATCAAATTATTGACGAAGCTAAACTTTATTCACTATATATAGATATAAGTAAACTAACTTTGTTTTTTTTCATTCAAAAATCCTCATTTTGATTAATGGAATTCCTATCCTCTTTGTTTTTCCATCTTTCATAAGTTCCTTCCTCTATTTGGAAATCAATAAAAGAATAATGTCCAATTGTAAAAGAAAAGCACCTGGCCAACATCGATCGCTGGGTTCAGCGATAACCAAGATCTAAAATTATGTTTGCCGCCCTAGTGTGAAAATCTCCAGTCAACGTTCAATTTCAACCTCGGAAATGCAGCCCCGTAAGGTGAATAGCTAAAAGGATTTCCTTTACCCGTGATCCAAATCAAAATTATATCAGGTGTAATATAAAATCCATGGGCAGAAAGGTCTACCTCTCTCTCCATATAGCATGCATTAACTAGCTGAAAACAACAACAAGCATATAACAAAACATGTTCAGTAGTTTTCAAACCACAGGACCACTTCATAACAGCGGAGACAATCACAAAGCTACCTGTAATTAGAACTTGTTGACAAACCTATACACAACATATACCTTCATTAGGGGATACCCCACTTTAGGAGGGGGAAATGAGGAGTTAGCCGCTAACTGGAAAAACCAATGGTCGAAGTTTTAAACAACGATGTAGTTTGTTATACATGTACATGGCTGTAATTCCTCATTTCACCTTTAAAGGAATTTGGAGAATCAAAATCCTATCAATAAATTCTGATATAGTGCATGTAATTTCTTACACAACCCTCGAACTACTGTAATCATATCTGTTTTTTTATTCTTAATGAAACCCAATATATTCATACGAAAAATATATATAATATCTACTAAATGTTCGCAGAAATTCGAATATTCTCAATGCTTTCTTAATTTTCTCTCTCACTTGCCAACTCTCAGCATATGTTTATAAAATTTATAATAAAAAAAGAAACTTCAGTAGTAGAATTAATTAATTTGGATTTCTAGTCATTTATTCTGAGCGGATCAGTACTTCATAGACTGAGAAACAAAAACTGCAAATACAAGCATACCTCAGCAAAGGAGGTGAAGTTATGTTGAAAGCAATAGGCTCCATGCGTGCCTTTATTTTGCTCACACGCATCTAAAACTGCTCCTCCATACATATCAGAACTTGCAGAAGCTGCTGTTGGAGAAGAATTTGGAACCTAATTACAGCAAGCACGAAGAAATGAAAACAACTTGGCATCGGAAAGAATAGGCACAGATCCAATAAAGGGGAAAGGGGGAAAAAAGAAAAGGATAATCCAGTTGAAACAGAAAAGCACTGCATGATACTATACTCCAATTTCAAAATATAACCAGCAAGGTTGCAAAAAACCTACGATCTTTTTTATCTTGTCTTGGAAGCTTTAGTTATTTCTGAAATTACTTTGGAGATTTCGATGAAGTTTTATATGAAAATATATTATGCTAGTGTTGCTTTTTCTCCTTACTTTTGGGTCCTAAACCTTGAATATGCCGCTTTTCTTTTGGAAGTGAGTCCATAAAAAACTAAAGAAAATAATTATTATTATTTATAATAATGATGGGAAGGAGAGAAGGAAATAATGTATTACTACCATTTACCTGATATTATTGGCAGACTCTAATTTCCAAGAAAAAAATAACACAACACACAAACTGTGTTTCGACCATGTCATAAGAAAATCTTGTGTATATCTTTTGTCATAGACATTAAGCCCCGTTTGGATACAAAAATTATTTAAGTTCTTTATAGCATAATAGTTTATACTCTATAACATGAGAGCTTATGTCATAAGTGCTTCATTGAGTAAACTAATTGCTTTTGTACATTGAAAAGCACTAACAAAAATTGAAGTGTTTAGATGTGTTACTACTAATAAGATGTTAGGTAATTTTTTTAAAATTAAATGATCGAAGAGTCAAACCATAACAAAAAATATACTAATAATTTATAAAATACCATAATATATCACGCCATTATTTTTAAAACTTGACCAATCTCCATAATGTAAAATTATTATTTAGACATGAAATTTTAAAAATCAAACTAGTCTCATGTATAGTATAATAATAATAATCTAATATACAAGTATATTGAAAATGAAATAATTAAGTGAAGACTTTTTTTTACAATATTACGTGAAGACTAATACATGTATTTGTAAATATATCATATATGTATGTCACATGCTTATGTCGGTTCATAAGCTCAAGTAAGCCAACAATAAGCTAATTCAAATGGACCCTAAATAGATTAAACCCTATTCTAATATTTATGAATGTTTATGAAGAGAAGAGAGCCGCACGTACATAATTTTCACAAGTTCTTGATATCTTTTAAAAGAGTAACTTAATACCTTGTCAGTACTTGTTTCTGATATAAAGACAGAACTAAGGGGGATATTGAAAGCTGATGCTGCAATCTGAGCAACTTTCGTATGTAAACCTTGCCCCATTTCCACACCCCCATGGGTAACTAAGACAGTTCCATCCGTATAAACATTAACCAGAGCACCTGCCTACAGTTGTTGAGAAAATATGCAAGCATGATGTTATCTCTATTCTAATAATGCAATTATTTCATAACTAAGAAAATAGGAATAAGAAATAGAAATGAAATCTTCAATGAAAAAGCACCTCAAAAATATCAAGCACAATTAGGAAGTAATGTAGATCCATACACAATCACTCAAATGAATTTTTGAAAACAATAGATTATATATGTGGGCATTTAACCCATCAAGCTCTATCAATTTTTTGATTTACAAGTTATTTCTTGCTTTCCATTCTATGTTGTTTTAACACAGATTTTATTGTATTTAGTCACATTACTAGCATCGTGGGATTTTTATTAACGGTTGAGCTTAGTAATATACAACTAATCTAGCATATAAAACCCTTACCCTTAAGATGATAGACTCAGCCGCATATGTTATAATTTAAAATTTGAAGTGATGTATAACCCACAACCCATATTTTCTGCTTCATACTACAATTTTCCCTACTCTTGATCACAGTTCTTAATCTTTGTTTACTTTCTTAGCATCAAGAGAGGTTTAATAAAGTTTATTGGTGCTTAGAGGAATAACAAACTTGAATCCTTCACTAAATGGTAATGTGTTAACCTATTTAACAGGTACAGTGCTCAAGAGTTCAAATGAAATACTTTTCCTGGGAAAGCTTAATCACCAATAGTATACAAGTGAACATGGAAAAGTTTTAAAATTCAAATAATAAAAAATTGAAACCAAATTAGGAGACATCTTTAACAGATAAATAACCTCTGAACCTATCCCTTGCAGAAGCTATCCAATCTTATGCCAGAAAAATTGTTTCCACAACAACATATAAAACAAACTTGACAAGCCTCCTTCTAATCATCCATGAATTTCCTGGAATTTCATGTAAAATCACTTTTTTTTCAAAACATGATGGAAGTCAGAATTTACCTGGTTCATAAACTTCGTTGTAAAGGATATACCAAACTTAGTAGGAACCATAGCAATGCCACGCTTCCTCCAGCGGTTGTGAGCATTGAATTTGTCAACTTCTTCGCGTGTCTTCACAAAGTCACAGGATAACTTCAGTTCATTCCATAGCTGGGATAGAGGGCAGTGCTCAAGTATCTGGCCATAATGCAAAATGGATCCTTCACCTTGAAAATTAATTTCCTAAAAGGAAACTTAGTTTAGGAAGATTCACAAGAAAATCCAACATCAAGTAGGATGACAGTACAATTTCATATGTATAACTCCAAAGTAACAAATTGACAATAATCCAAAATTTTATATCTTACCTTTATCACTTCTGGGCTCATATCGAGTTCCACAGCAATCCTCTGAATCCAGTTTTCAGTAATAAGCATGCCTTGAGGGCCACCAAATCCACGAAAAGCAGTATTGCTAGGAAAATTAGTGAAGCAAACCCTTCCCATTATCCTCACATTTGGTATTTCATACACATTATCTGAATGAAACATAGCACGTTCAAGGATAGCAAGTGACAAATCCAGTGAATTTCCAGCGTTGTTATAAATTTCAAGATCCAGTGCAAGCACCTTCCCTTCATTTGTAAATCCAACCTGAATCAAATAATACCTCTAATTAATTACCCAACCACGTCAAAAATGGAGAAACCAATGCTAATACTGCACCCAAAGTCTCAAACAATGAACAGGAACATTGGGATGTAAGAAACCAAGGGTGAGAGAAACAAAACAAGGTTGACCGTTTCTCCTGTGTTAATTTTTTATTTTACAGCATTTCAATACCAAATAGTGGGATAAATCTTGGTTGTTGTTGTAAGAAAGCAAAACAAGGGCAATGGGCATCAAAATGAGAAAAAGTAGGGTGCTAAACAGTATATTATAATCCATCATTTCAAGCATCACTCAGAAATATCAAGATATTGTCAAATTCATATTTCTGGCACAAACAAAATGAATTAGTAGCTCTTAGACCTAGATGACATTTAAATGAAAATAATTCACAGGATTCAGTTTTACACTAAAAAATGATGTGGGATGAAATAGACAAATAAAATCTATTTATGTAAATAAAGCAATACCTTATACTTCCCTAAAAAACTATGGCGTTGCCCAGTTATCATCATGTCTACATCTCGATCCAGAATGATTTTCACTGGTCTATTTAACAGATACGATGGAACTGAAACTGCAGGCAGCAATAAAAGCTGATCTTGTCTCCTTTCCCCCAAATCCACCACCAATTCGCTTTGTTTTGCAAACTACCTTTGACATGGGAAGACCAAGAACATGAGAAACATATTTCTGGTGCTTCTGAGGGGCCTGCAATAACACAATGATATTATCACAATGCAGTTATTTCTTCCAAGCCAGAACACGTCAAGTTGTTTAGTTGAGAATCCTTTTCAATGGAATTGTCATCATAAAATACAATTTGAAATGTCCCTATTACCACCACCTTATAAGATGGTTTTTTCAAAGGAAAATTCCATTTCCCACTTAGGCCCTGTTTGGGAGTTTTGAGGGGAGGGAAGGGGAGGGGAGGGCTTGTAAAAAAAGGAAGGAAGAAGTGGAATGAGTGGAGAGTTTTGGGAGGAGAGGGATTTGGGGGGTTTAGTTTTCTTCATAATACAAAACCCCCTAATTTGGGGGATCTAAAAAATTGTATTGGAGGAGGAGTTTGGGGGGTCCAAATCCAATCTATGTTGTTATAATACTTTCAAAATTAAAAATACATTAATCACAAGTGCTAATTTATCATTCTCTACAAAAACACAATCTCAAAAAATTTGAATGATTTCACTATTTTTTCCTCTGATCTCATCCCTCTAAAACCCTCCCCTCCCTTCCCCTCCTAACTCCCAAACAGAGCCTTTGGGTTGGGCAGCATAAAAAAAAAATGCAGTAGCAAAGAAATATTAACTATGCCAAAGACAAAGCTGGCATAATGGCTCAGTACCATTGTCCACTGTTATTTTTAATTCTTGAACATCATTATACTGATCTGCAGTTCTTAATACTAATTATACAAAATCAAATAAGTGGTTGAGTAATACTTGGCTGAAACTTTCCATAATGGAATCGATACGATGAAACAAGCAAAAGATTTCAGAAACTGCAATTTCCAAAAGATACATAAAATATAAATTGTAGGCATTCATTACAAAACTGTGTAACTTACTTGAGTAGATGATATCATATGAACTTCATTTCCACCATCCACTGTCCATACCAAACTGCCATGTGGCTCCAGATAAAAGTGTTCCTGGCCTCCTATCTGAACTTCCCCCTCAATTATTCTGTCACACTTGCCAGACTGAAAGCAGTGATCAACATCACCTTTTCTCATGTGCTTTTCTGTGTTGGGATGAAAACTTCTAGCATTGATGGCGTCCTTTATTGATAAGATAGCTGGGAGCTCTTCATACTCAATGTGAACTTTTCTTGCTGCTGTCTTTGCATTTTCATGAGTATCAGCCACAACAACCCCTATTACCTGGAAAATACATGCAAAACCAATCAACTAATAATGGCAAAAGGCTAATGCAAGACTATATATTCCACAAGGATTCATAACCAACACTTTATAGGTCATCCACCAAATTCAACTTCAAGATTTGTTCATAAATATGCCGGAAGTGAAAGACAGTTAATAGGACAAGGCTAAGTGGGCATTCAGAGTGATTGAGAACAGGTAGACACGGTGAATTGGGAAAATCATCATGATACTATATGAGATCTGGAACTACAATTTATTGTATTATGGGCTGATAAGATCATTGTAGAATATTCTAGAGGCTCCAACTTGGTCCAGCAACCCGATTTTATTACAGTATACTTGTGTGAAAAGAATTGCAGGCAAGGCTTACAGGGTACAATAGAGAATAATGAAAAGTTTGAGAATAAAAGTCAATGCATGAAGATATGTGAGTCTTGAATGAGGAGAAGTAGAAACATACTAGTCTTCTTTACATAATGCTGAATTAAAACTCTAATACATAGATCATATAGTGTTGTATACCAAAATAATACGAGTCTCCTCACTAGCTATAGTATGCACTACAAGTCCAATTCATGCATGTGCACAATATATATTTACATCTAATGCATTGCATATCATAATTTTCTTCTGTTTTGCGAGTGACTTTGAAGATCTTCATTTCATAGCATGACACCGTCAGTTAAGAACGGGCACAAACTGCAAATGCCACACAGAGGAAGCAGGAGAACTCCATTCCCTTCAAGCTCAAAATTATGAAAAAAACAGATCACAAGTGAGAGAATATTCAGTAAGCTAGATACCTGACCCACGCAAGTGATATATTCTACAGCAAAAAGCTCCTCGTCAGCAACAACTGCTCCAATCATATTATCACCTGGTATATCTTTGGCTAGAAACAATCCCACAAATCCAGGTGAAGACCTGGCCACTGAATCATCAATTGAAAGTATTCGGGCATGGGGTTTTCTACTCAAAACTAAGGCAGCATGCAAACCATTTGGAGGCATTGGTGTGTCATCAGCATATAATGCTTCTCCTGTAACCTGAATGTAAGTTGTAAGAATCATGAAGCCAACATTTTACTAAATAGAAAAAGACATAATTTTCTAAAGAGACCATGTAAGCCAAACATAACAGAAAGATAGAGAATAACAATTGAAAACATGGCAGAAAGAGGAGGTAACAAAGGATGAAAGCCAATAATATATACAACAAGAAACAAACCTATGAAAGACTCAATTAATATATCATGTGTTCCTTCTGAACATCGGCTAGTAAATGTACTAGTTAAGACCTTTTGCACGAGCGATTTTATCAGCTTCTTGCAAGCTGGGAATGTTGAACATCCATTCACCAGCTTGAGATGGTATGTTGTAAATATGTAAATAACACTATTTTAGGATAGAGTATTTCACTCTTTCCATTTTCTATTTTCTGAACACATCTTTAGGATAGCCTATCATTATTAGGATATTTCAAATAATATTCACATTTCATTCTCTCTCTCGTCTTAAAAAAAATGGATCCGATATACTTCTAATTAGAACATATATGAAAAAAGGAATGTTGTATCAAAGCTTGTTATTTTTGTATAAAAAACATGTATGTCTGTAACTGAATGACCCTCAAAGGCATCAATGTCAGTAACATGCCTTGACGCAAGAATATTATTGGGGTTATAATTTTCGTTTGATTAGTGGGAACAATAGACAATACAGGATTCATTGGGATGCATCTCATGTTTAACATCTGACTTTTTACAGTTAGAAATTCCGCAACAGTGATAAGTATAATGATCTAGTCCTTCACAACGTCATATTTTGAAAGTTAAACAACAAGAGAAGCAGTAAAAAAGAAGATACAAGCAAGCTTGAGTGAGTAGAACACTAACAAATCTATAGATGAATGCATAATTGTTAAATTTGCGACATGACTTTACATTATAAGCTCAACGAACCTGAAGTCTTGAAGATTGATGAACCTCGGGAGAACCGACAGATGTCCCGTGCTTCATGATTTCATAGTCCTGAGATCCTGTAGCTGGTGGCCGGTGGACTGAGTGCACTGCAGATAGATGGGATATTGGTATAGACTCTTTGATGCCATCCATTTGATGAGACACCCATAGAAAAAATTTAAAAAAGAAACTCAGAGTCAAAGATTTCCGGAACTCTACCATTCCACCAGGAGCATCTTCCTTAAGTACTACATCCTTTTGCAGAATTTTCAATGCATTTTGCAACATGTCTTGATCCCAAATCTTTCCAATGAGAAATTCCTTAGTTTTTATGGCAGAAAGTGAACATGGTGCTACCCCGCCATAAACAATTGATGCATCAGCAACAAGCCAGTTTTCACTATGTTCCTGAAGATGAACACGAATACCCGCATTTACAATTGCAATATCATCATCCCTTCTATGGGACTGTTTAAATTCTTTTACAAACTCAAAGGTCCTATTCCATGGCAAGAATACTGACAGAAGAATTTCATCAGATGCCAAATCCACCTTGCGATAACCCAGGAAGAAATTTTCTGCCAGTACTGTCTTGATATTCCCTTTTGAGTCAATAATTCGAAACTTTGCTCTGGCTGCCATCCAGAGAGGATTCAAGTCTGATATTGGGCTGGCAGTACATATATTTCCACCAATTGATGAAACGTTTCTTATCTGTGATCCAGCAAACCATTTTAGTTGCTCAATAAAGGCTTTACAAGATGAAGTTTCATGAGCAGCTCGCTCAGTCACAACCTTCCTGAAAAAATTCAAGAGAATGGATAATCTCACTGCAGCACCTATCTCTATGCCATCATCTGTAGCTTCCAAAACATTTAGTTCTGGCACATGCATTACAGAAACCAGAACTTGATATTGTATTCTCTTCAGTCTCATCTCAATTCCTACCTCAGTATTACCGACTAGCAACTTCGCATCAGGATATTTGGCTTTTAAATCCAATACGTGTTGAAGTGTTAAAGGCCGATACCACATTAGCCCTCCAAATCCAGTCAAATTTAAGAAGGTTGGTTTCCTTAACAACAGCTCAGGAGGAAAAATAAGCTCCTTTTCTGTATATTTGGTCCCGTCTACTTCATTATAGGAAGTAGGTTTATGTCTATCAACACGTTCTACACATTTATCATTTACACTGTCTAAATTGCATGAACAGGGTTTCCCGGTTGATGGGCAAACAGACTGGCCTTCTTGAAGGCTCGTTGAAGAAACGCCAGTATATAACATATTATTAGTTTTAGCAAAGACCCGGAATGCATCCAGTATTGCTCTGTAACCCGTGCAGCGGCATAAATTTCCAGCAAGGCATTCTTCAATTTGTTCTTCACTAGGCGGTGTTTGACTTGACCGCAATAACGCATACATGGACATGACAAAACCAGGTGTACAAAATCCACATTGTGAACCGTGAGTACGAGCCAAAGATTCCTGGAGAGGATATCACACTAATAAGTTCAAAGTATTGATGGATAAATATAAATTTAAAATAACAAGAAAGATAATAGCCAAAGCAGATAAATAATATAAAGTACATCATAAACAATAACCTGGATAGGGTGTAATCCAAGCCTGCAGCTTCCAATTCCCTCGACTGTAATCACATGCATCCCTTCAACAGAATATAGAGGTGCTAAGCAAGCATTGATAGCATAGTGTCTGAAAGAATATTTTCAAACTAAAATCGTAAGCCTTATGTTAGGATACAAGAACGAATCATTTCAAAAATAGTAGGAGCGCACGGTATGAGAAAGAAAAACTCACAAGGTTTTCCTCAAATTTGTATCATAATGAGAAACCATAACAGTACAAGCTCCACAACCACCTTCACCGCAGCCTAGTTTAGTCCCTGTCAGACCTATATCTTTTATACCAAAGAGAGTAGAAAACTATAATCAGTTTAGCTTCACAAAGGAAAACATTTAAATCAACAAACCAAAATTAAGTACATATGAAAAAACAAAATTTCAATTTAATCATGAAGTGCTTGTGTAGGGTTGGTAATCAACCAAACCACAATCCACAACTCAAATTAGTACAAGACTCAGTTTGAGAATTAACTCGTTGAACTTGGTTCATGAACCAAATGACTTTAACTTAAGCTAAAAATTGGTCTTATTAAGCACATATAGCATAAGTGCGTATGTATCAATTATTTCTACAACAAAATAAAATAATGATAATTTGTCATCTTACTAGCTATGAACTGTTTTCATCAGCTAGCTTATAAAAATAAGCTGAAAATAACTTATGGACATAGTCCTGTTTGGATAAACAACTTACTTTGCAGCTTATAGCACAAGCGCTTATCATATAATTGCTTATAAATATGCTATTTCTATTACACACGATAAAATAAAGCAAAATTGTTTTCGTATAAGCTATAAGTTATTTTCATAAACTATATTGGAAATATATTGAAAACAACTTATGAACATGTAATAAGTTCTCCCAAGCAGTCTCCCGAGTGCTTATATCAGTAGGCTCAAATAAGTCAATTCAAACAGAGCCGTTATAAGTTGTTGTTTCTATAAGCTCTCCCATACAGTCTCACAAGTCGTAAGTGTTTATATTAGTCGATAATCTCAAATAAGTCAATCCAAACACCTTAAATAAATAAGCTGAAAATTGAGTATAATAATATACCTCTGAGATATTCAAGTAGAGTGAAATGAGCTAAGTCATGAGGCAAAACTCTACGAATTCCGTTAACGTACAATATTGGAGAATCGTTCTTCAAATCTCGCTCAACTGAATCCATCTTCTTCAATGATCCCATTTTTCAGATAACGCAAATTCAATTCAACGAAACAAACAACACCTTCTATTATTATTATGATTCTTCAAAAAAAAATTATGATTATGATAGCCGACGAAAGTAGAAAAAAAAATGAATTGTTGTGGTTTGGGGGGATAATATTTCTTTTAGAGTAATGAATTAGTTATGATTTTTTTCCGATGAAGACGAAACAAGCCAACTAGGAAGGAATCTTCAAACTCCTACTTTATTTAATCCAAGTCTAGTCAGAGCTGTCTCAAACTCATCTATTCGATCCTAGAGATATCATAAACAAATACTAACAAGAAAATAATTTTATATACTCAGATCCAATCATAGCTCTTTTAATAAAAGACTGTCAGTGGGTGATGTGGGTCGGGGTCGGAATAGACCGAGTCGAGTTAAAAGGCGGTTAGTAGTGGTTAACTAAATAAGGTTGGGTCGGAATAAACCGAATCAAGTTAAGTAATGCAAGACTTAAATATAGTCTAGTCTATTATTATAGGTTTAATTTGTAGGTTTGAGTTTGATATTTTAAAAATTTGATATGACATATTTCTCTGTCTAAAAACTAATAATTTCATAAGAAAGTATTTAAATAAGTAATTTGATTCATGTTTAAATAGACCAACGAGTTAATAGATTACCTGGATTAAACTCCTTTTAAATATTTAACATTTTTTGGAGAATTTGACTGGATTAAACTCCTTTATCTCATTTTGGCCACATCCTCATCAATATGGTCAATCATACATCCAACAACTCAACTAGATTACGACGAAGATATACATTTCACTAGCATACATGATAAGTGTAAAATTGGTATGAACACATCCAAACCAAACACTTTTTTTTAGTTTAAGTTGTTTTGGTTTGCGGTTTTCTATTGACTTTGCTCAATTTTAAACACCCTTATTGGAAATGATGCAACATGTAATAGTGTTATATATACCTAATCTGACACTCACTCATCCTGTATCACTCGCACATGTGTATGTGCATGTTGCTTAAACCTTTTATGACCACGTTTTGTACGTGAATAAGTAGCAGTGCCACATCTATTATGATCACAGTATGTATATGATCCACCATCGAAATAAAAGAAAATCATAAGAAATTTGGGTTGTGTAACTGTTTGGAACAACAAATCCAAAACCATTCTTCATAATGTTCAGATTGATTGGTTCACACACAACCATTAAAACATTTCAAACAAATTTTACAAATACAAATGCATAAATACTAACTTACTTAATGATTATGAGTAAAAAAAACTTTCCAAATGTGATGTATTAGATGTAAACCCGGTCCAAAAAGGAGTTTTGAAGTTAGATGTGAGTAATATGAAAGTTTTAAGTTTTTTGCTGTGAAAAACGTAAACAACAATGAAGAAGACGAATTACCTTTTAAATTGTTCCATTCAAATCGGTTCATCCATACGCTTTTGTCTCGATTGGCTAATTCGTAGAGGGGGAATTTTAGCAACAAAAAGTAAATAAATTATTTAGGGTGGGTTTTAAGACATAAGGGGGGTGGAAGGAAAACAACTCTCAAATATTTATCATCTTATAAAAAGATGGCCCAAACCCAAAAACCGAAAAAAGCAGAGAGAAAAAAAAACGTGGAAAGAAAGAAAGTAAGGTGAAGTTATTAGAACCAGTAAGAAACAAATCTCAAATCGCGAAAAGCTTCAATCGCAAACCCTAATCACTCGAACCACCGCGTTCCGAATCGTTTCCGGCCACCACAACCTTGCTCCTCCGTGGTTTGTCTTTCGTTCGTTTTTTTTGTGTTGTTTCTGTTTTTTCCTGAGCGAATTTCGATCTATCTGTGTTCTATTTGATTACGAGCTGCGATCCCTCTAACATTGTGTATAATCTCTGTGTTGTTTTTGATTATGTGTTGCAATTCCTTTCATGTTTGTTTATCGCTTTTGAGTTAGATTAAGGCCTTGTTTGGATGAATAGCTTATTCTGCAGCTTATTTATAAGCACTCACGTATAAGCTGTTTCTTTAGCCAAAAATAAACTGAAGTTAAGTTTTTTTCGTATAAGCTATAAGCTGTTTTCATAAGCTATCTTGGTGAGCTTAAGAAAATAAGCTGTTTTTATAACTTCTCCCTAAAGTGCTTATACCAGTAGAAAATCTCAAATAAGCCAATCCAAATAGGCCATTATTTTTGCTTCTGTTTGTTTGTTGGCCTCTGATTTAAGTTTGTTGCCTTGTTCGTGCCATTTTCACTCTTAGAAGCCAGAAATTGTGAATTTTTGTTGTCTTCTTCCAATATAAATATTCGTGGTGCTGAAAAATGTGTGGATGATGATGATATTCAAATTTTGGATGAAGGGTGGGACTGCTTTTTGTGGAAGTAGCTAGGTTGTTTTGGGTGAATGGGAATTTTGTTTTTGTTTTTTTTCCCTTGGTCATGGATTGAATGTTGGAGATGATGGTAGTTATTTCTGTGTGGTTCCCTCCCTCAATTTTTCCCTGGATATGAATCTCTTCGATTGTTGTTTGATTTGGCTAGTTTGTTCTTTGTTTTTTCTGTTTGATCTGGTTAGTTTGTCCATTTGGCTTTGAGTTGCTAAGTTCACTGCTTCTGTTTTTTGGTGAAGTGCTAAGTTTGTGTTTGGAAGAATTCTGATTTGTATTTTGGATTGCCAAGTTGGTTTGTACTTTTCAATTGTAATTATATTATGGTTTGTGATAATTGGAGAAGATATAGAGTTCAGAGTAATTATATTATGGTTTGTGATAATTGCAGCAGATATAGAGTTCTGGAAAAATTGCAATTTTCCTCATTTTTTTAAAAAGTTGAATAGAGCACCCGAACCAAACCAACCTGTATATCATCTGGGTAGTTTGGTTCGTGTACGGTCACAATAATTGCATATGCCCTATCACCCTTGACACCCCTATATGCCCTCATCTCCATTACACTCGTCTTCATCTTCTGCTTGTTAACATTTTTTCTGTCGTGTTTTCCAGTTCTATTCACCATGACTAAACAACACGCTAATTGGTCTCCATATGACAACAATGGAGGGTAATCTCTCTCTCTCTCTCTCTCTCTCTCTCTCTCTCTCTCTCTCTCTCAGCTTAATAAACTATTTTTCAATTATTATCTTTTAAATATTATTATTATTATTTGTAGATCTTGTGTCGCAATTGCCGGATCGGACTACTGCGTGATCGCAGCCGATACGAGGATGTCCACCGGTTACAACATCCTCACTCGCGATTACTCCAAAATCTCTCACCTGTAAACTATTTCTTATCCTACACAACTCTCTCTCTATACACACACACACACACGCAGTGGTGTTAATTTTCTTGATCATAGCATTTGACAAATGCCTCTTTTTTAGTTGTGTTCATGCTGTTAAAAGATGCCAAGTCTAAACTAGGTTTTTGGGGTTTGTGTTATGTTTCACAACAGAGCTGAGAAATGTGTGATGGCTTCTTCTGGTTTTCAAGCTGATGTGAAGGCTTTGCAGAAGGTTTTGTCTGCTAGGCATTTGGTGAGTCTAAGAATCTCATTCCTTGCAGCAGATAAATAAATAGATAATACTATTTAGATTGTAAACATATTCAGGAATCAGGATGGCTTACCATGTGAGAAACTTTGTTCTTTGTTTAATTTCCCTGTGTTTTTGTTCTGTCTGTATTTTTCACCATGTTGATCACTTGTTGGAAATATTTTCTAGTTGAGTAAGGAAGTTTGGAAGAAACTTTATTCAGTTACAAATTCCTTTTAACCTCTCTATTTGTTAACACAACTGATTTAGAACTACAGAAGAATAAACTTTGAGTACTCCTCTAGGGTTAAATGTTGTTTTGATTTGGGTACGAGATATTCTGATAATAAACTAAAAACTTAATATTCTTAGTTATACAAAAGCATGCTGATCATTTGATGGTTTATTTATTGACTGCCATGGTAACCGAAAACCTCTTTTCTTGGTATATAGAGTTAGATGCATTGATTAATTGACACCAATCATGACATAATGTGTTACGATATATATAATAATAGCTAATTAAAGTAGTTAATGTAGTTAAGAGTTGCTATAGTTAGTTACTTAATTATTTGTATTAGTTAGAGAGTATGTGTATAAGTAGGAGAACACAAAGGGTAGAGAGTATCTTTTGAATATTGTAAAGTTTGTGAATGGAGTAGCAACTCTAATGTGAAGGGGAAACTCTTGGAGGAGAGATTATCTCCTGTTTTTCCTATCTTCTTAATTCAGTTGTTCTTTCTATTCCATTCAGCTTTTGGGTTCCTAATGCAATGCATATCATGTATTGAGTTGTAAGGATTGAGATCGACCATTCACCTCTATTTATTTTGATGTTCTGCACTATAATTTTTGTTGGTCTCCATTTACCTATACTTATTGGACTATTTTGGTCACCCCTCATTTCCAGTGTTTATATAAGTTCCTTTAAACATGCCCACAGTCATTGCCATATTTTCTATATAGAAGTTATTAAGTTAACCCCAAATTTATAGAAGTTTATATTCCTAATTTTATTTGTTTTGCATAATTACCATCTGCGGTGTAAATCGTATTATTATTGTCTTTTTGATGCTAAGTTCTGTTCTTCTCTCCATGTATAATGTATATCCAAAATTGTTAAGAAATGATAAACAGGATTGAGGGGAGAGTAGAAACTGGCTAAGTGCTATGTCAAAGTTTAGTCTTGCTATTGGACTTTCCTGAGTCTGTCTGTATATCTTGTTTGGAAATATTGCTTAGCAACATGACATGCCTTGGAATGTCAAGGTTTTTGGAATACTATGCTTGATTGATTTGATGATACTAATTGCATTGCATCAATTATTAAAATTTCTACTCTAATTGCATTGCATCAATTATTAATTTTTTTACTCTTTTATCAATGCATATAACCTTATCAATTACATTGTTAGATGTTAGTTTGAAATTTGGCTAAATTTTGGTGTTTGACTCACAAACTGTTATGTACCTTCCATGCTTCCATTGTTTTTAATATTACCTTGACAAATAATTGAAGCTTCTGATTGAAATGACACTATTGATTCTGAATGCAGACATATCAGCATCAACACAACAAGCAAATGAGCTGCCCTGCAATGGCTCAATTGCTTTCAAACACACTTTATTACAAACGCTTCTTTCCTTACTATTCTTTCAATGTGTTGGGCGGCCTTGACAGTGAAGGTGCGCTATTTCTAACTTTCTATACTTGTTCGTGTCCCATTTTTGTATTTGCTCACTCGACTTCAACTTCAACCTAAAATAGGAAAGGGATGTGTCTTCACTTATGACGCTGTTGGTTCCTATGAGAGGGTGGGATATAGCTCTCAGGGTTCTGGCTCCACTCTCATTATGCCATTTCTTGATAACCAACTGAAGTCTCCCAGCCCACTCCTCTTACCTGCCCAGGTGAAGTTCTTGAATTGGTGTTTTTCTTGAAGTATTTGATGCTTTAAATTATTTTTGAATAACACCTCTACATTAAAATATGATTTATTGCAGGATGCCGTTACTCCACTGTCTGAAGCAGAAGCAGTTGATCTGGTCAAAACTGTTTTTGCATCTGCAACTGAGAGAGATATATACACTGTAAGTTTGTTTACATATGAAAATGGATTGTCTGCCATCACACATTCACACTATTGCTGATTTCGATCGTCCAATCTTAATCAGACGATCCACATTTTGACTTAGTGTTTAAGACCTGTTTTGCAAAATTGAAATACAAGCCGTCCTAGTAAAGACCAGGCGGTTGAAATCTTGTGACTGTGAATGCAGGGTTATTTCGACTGCAGAAAATGGTGGTCCTTTACATAATTGTCATTTTGTATCAGGACAAGCTTTAAACTTACTTTGGGTGTATGTTTTACAGGGGGATAAGGTTGAAATTGTTATCCTAAACGCCAGTGGCATTCATCGTGAGTTCATGGACCTAAGGAAAGACTGATGCTTTTACAGAGGAGTGTATGTTCATGATAGACTTGTACTGAGAATGTTTGGAGTGCTCCTAAATTCTGAATGTGGGCTACGATTTGCCCCCTAAGCCAAATCGAGGAATGCTTTCCAATTTGAACTATTGCTAGTCTGCTCACATTGTAACTAGACTGTGCTTTTACTTTATATCTGCATCGGATGTTATCCATTTCTTAACTTTCT
The DNA here is from genome assembly GCA_018208015.1 of Medicago ruthenica. Lineage (NCBI taxonomy): Eukaryota > Viridiplantae > Streptophyta > Magnoliopsida > Fabales > Fabaceae > Medicago > Medicago ruthenica. The sequence continues at coordinate 98,138,148 of CM031372.1, read as the reverse complement.
TCAAGTTTATTGTTGTGTTAAAAAATGAATAGCCTAAAATATTGTTATATTAATGCTATCCCAAAAGAAACCAACTTTAGCTTTGCAGTAGTGTGAGTAATAATATGCAATCAGGAGTGCTACTAATTTTTGACATTTTTTCCAACACTAAGTGTGTCTCGAAAATTTCTAAGGGACCATGTCCAAAATGGTGGAATCCACGTGATTTAATATTAGTTGAGGAAGTGTTGAAAAGGTAGTGTCAAAGATTTCATTTGTAGTTAATAACTATTGTACAATCCTTAATTTGAATTGTTTTGACAAAAGAGATTCAACAGAGTTTTGTATGTTGACTGTCGACTGCCTGTTTGGACCGGCTATGCAAAGCTAGGCTTATCATAAACAGGATTTAATATGCTGTGCGTATAAATTTAATATGGCAAAGGATAACCATTTTACTACAATTGCCAAATTGTTAACAAATTTTTGGTGCTTAGTCAAACATAAAACATTAAAAGGGAACTGAAAACTATATAGGATACGCAAGTTACAATTGATACACAAAAGAGACTAAGGGAGTGTTTGTTCAAGTCTAAGAATTATATTTCTGGGAATACGTTGGTTATTAAAGAATGTCTATATGTATATTTTTTTCAAGATTGAAAAAAATTATTCCTTGGTACAAGGGTTCCAACTCCAACGAATTGAATAACTTCTCATAACCTCCATAATTCACATGAATTTATTTTCATGGGAGTAGGTGGAAATGTATGTTTCGATGAAATTTTATATATATTTTATTAAAGAAATTATAACCACCAATTTTGCCATGATTTTTTTAAAAAAAATTGTGCAAATTTATTTCTCAAAAATTTGAAAATTAATATTTTTCGATAAATATTTACCAAGAAATCTTTAACATGTGTCAGTTATTTTGAGAAAGAAAAAAAATCACAAAATGACATTTAAAATGAGACGAAAGGAGTAACTACTAACATTAATATTAAAAAAAATTGCAAAATTAGGACATTTTCACTTTGGATCCTCTTCTTCCTTAATTCTCTCATTCTCCCTCCTTCACCAAGTTGTGTCTATCTCTCTCTTGATCTTCTCTCTCTCCCTTGATCTTATTTTTTCTCTCTCTTGATCTTCTCTCAAATTTAGAGAGTGATAGATACAATGTGCCAAAGGGGAGAATCCAAATCCGAACATTTTATATTTCCAATCAAGCTGGCTTGGGCACATTTCTGTCTCTCGGCTAACTGATACTGTTTAATGTACATTTGTACTCTTGAAAACAGTATGCACTCACTATATGCATTGCCTGTATTCAGTTCTTTCGAGAACAAACTGATTTTTTAAAATAATACAGTCCAAACTCCAAACAACAATGAATGAGCAATGATTGAAGGTAGAATGAGCAACCTAGAAGGTTGGACACAATTACCAACACAGCTTTGTTCATCCGCTTTCGCAAAACCTAGCTCATTAGCTATGAGCATCTGGAATTACTTTTTTACAGCAATAAGAGTGCACAAACAATAGAAAATTATAAACCCTCCTTTGAAACAAAAAGTTATCACTAAATTCAAAAACAAGCTTGTACCAGTACATCAAGAAGAGAAAAATAAATAACAGCATAGCAAAAAGATATAACAAAATACTTGGTAAATAACAAACTAGGAAAAATGCAAACACTGTCTGAGTTTGCTGGTAATGGAGTTTGTTAACACACAATTATCTTCAGAAAGCTCTTAGTACAAACTGATAAATCAAGCAACTCGAATACTGAATCACATAAACAGGTTGGGCTTCTTAGCTTTGTAGGTTGTTTTTAGGCTCCTAGTAGGAGGCCTAATCTTCTTGTACACCAAGGGGAACTTGATTTTGGAATTGTGGAACTGCTTAGTGCTCTCCCTTTTGCACAGATTAGCTGGGATGGTGGCAGTCTTAATGATTTGGATGCAAGGAAACCTGACCCTATGACGAGATGCCATTTCGTTGTACATTGTCTCCACAGCACCGTTTAGAGTAGTATCACGGTATTCCTTGTACATATTGTGATAACCAGTACGACTCTGATAACGCAACCAAATTCCGTAGTTCTTAATCTTGGTGGGATTTTTCTCAAAGATCTGCAATCAAAAAAAGGTACCATAAACCCCTATGACCAAAAAGGCTGCAATTGAAGGTAAAATAATAACTAAAGCAAACACAGGGAAATCCTACTCCAAGTATTCTTTCATCACAATTAGCCTTACTTTTCCTAGAATAATTGAAACAACATGCGATAAAAAAAACGAGCATAATTTTCCAGTTCAACTATGAAATTAGTCACTGGTTTCATGCTAAAACCCTCCCTGAAATACTTACGATATGATACAGTTTGAAGGAAAAAACTGGAAAAATCCCTTACAACAACAGGTTACCTATGTTTGGATTTTGACATAATTCGTCTTCAATCAAAACAGCTTACACTCAAATGTTTGGTCAATGACTTCTCAAAACAAGTAAACAGAGCAAATTTTATCCCAGCACTAATTAAAACAGAACAAGCCCTACTTGCAAACAGAGCAACACCTTCCCTTTCCAAACCAAAGTACTTTCAAACAAGTCAGTCATAAACTGTTTTTATATGCTATCATGGAATGCTAATCAAAATCAGTTAAAATCATTGAAATGTCATATCAGTTGTTCTATTTAGAATCACAAAAATACCGAACAAGTGCTTCTACAAGTCAATAAATACAAATAAGCTGTTGATAAGTCCAATCCAAACACAGCCTAAGTTCTATAAAATTTGAATTAACAGGTAGAATAAATGAATGTGCATACCTCATTGATAGCCAAAACTTGTCCATTACTTTTCTTAACCTTCTTCAACTTCCTCAAGAAATACCTACAACAATTAACATTATTAAAAACACAATTAGACGGTTAATCACTCTCAGAAATTGATAATATTAAAATTTGTTAATAATAAATAAGGAACTTACCAGAACTTGGATTTGGCACGAACCTCGTTCGTTGCCCAAAGCTTCATGCGATAAATCTTCGGATGTTCATCCTTTTCGGTGGGAAGTGCTCTTCCGACAACCTGGTACTGATGAAACTGTTTCAACAAAAAATCATAACCGTGTTAAGATTCACACAAAAAAAAAAAAATCACTGATGAAGAAAATTAAACGATTTATTAACCTTAGCGTTAACCATTTTCCGCTGATTGTAGAATGAAGATGAATGAAGCAGCATTTACCATGTAAAACCCTAATCGATGATCGATGGTGGGTCTTTTCGGCCCATTGAGTTCGACCCGATTGAAGCGGGTCACACTTTTTCTGTAAATAAGCCCATTTGGAGACCTTTGTTTTTAGGAAGTTGTTGTTCACACTTCATGGTTTGCCTAAAAATACTAGTAAATTACTCAAATGCCCCCATCGACAGTTAACTGCCGATGGGAAAGAGCCGGCGGCAGTTAACTGCCGATGGGAAGGAAATCAGCGGTAGTTAGCTGCCGTTGTCATGTTTTGCCTATATTTTCCAAAACTTCACATTTTTTCATCTCATTGTAAACAAAAACGATAAAATGAATGAACAAAAACGATAAAATGACATGTGATTTAAGTGAAAAACCTAAAAACAAATGACAGCTAATTTTTTAATTTAAAAACTGTTTTTAATTTTTTTAAAAACAGATTTAATTTTAACAAAAAACTAATTCTAACATAGTTTTAATTTAAAAAAAACCGATTTTAAAAAATCAATTTTAATAATTTGTTTTAATTTAAAAACAGTTTTCAATTTATTAAAAAACAGCTTTATTTTTTTTTATAAAAAAACTGTTTTTCAACAATAAACCTTTTTATTATATTATTTTTTATGAGGTATTTTTATTAAAAAAACAATTTTTTAAATTAAAATAATTAATTTTTAAAAATTATCAGATTTATGACTACACAATGTGGTTGTGAATGTATCGTTAGTTATGGATTGATAGTTATCAATGGTTGCCTTCGTGAATAAGATGAAAAAATGTGAAGTTTTGGAAAATATTGGGAAAACATGGCAACGACAGCTAACTACCGCTGATTTCCTTCCCATCGGCAGTTAACTGCCGCCGGCTCCTTCCCATCGACAGTTAACTGCCGATGGGTTATTTGCGTAATTTACTGGTGTTTTTAGGCAAACCATGAAGTGTGAACAGCAACTTTCTTGTTTTTAAAGGAGGGAGAGACACATAAGTAAAAAATGAATAACCATCATCATCATTTATCATTATATTGAATATGTAAGTTTATTTCATAACTGATTTTAATAATAAAAAAATATACTGTTTGACACTCTATTCTTATTGAACATCAGTGTGACTTATGTGACATTGATAAATGATAATGTATATCTTTTTTTAAAAAATAAATGGTTCATCATGTTTTTAGTTGCTATATAATATTCATTCATTTAGGAGGTGTTTGTTTCGTGGGAATCAAAATGTATTCTTGAGAAAGTTTGGAAAAAGTGTTTGTTGTTGAATTGAATTTGCTAATTTTTCTAAATAATTATTGGCCATTGTATTTTTTCTGAATAAATTATTGGTCATTGCAGGACAATATAAACAAACTAATGCGTTTGGCAATTTTAGTTTATCATACATCATTTCATCCATGTCTACTTTTATATTAAATCAATCAAAATAGCATGAGTTTTATTGCTCTAATACCATTAATATTTTTTTTAAGCAATACCTTGAGTCATAAATAAATAATTGTACCATCTATCAACGTTTGATCAATAAAATCATGTAATGAAAATTGTTTAAGCTTAAAAAACAAGAGTTTTTAATTGTAGAAATAAAAACACATGGCACACATTGTGATTTGTGTCTAGTCTAGACTCTAGAGACATGGTGTTTGCGGGTATGCTTTGTGGTTATTTAAGGGTAGAAATGAACTTCAGAAAAACAACTTGTGATAGATCATTCCTATCCTTTCATGCCGGAAATAAAAAGAGAGTAAAATGGTTGAAAAAAAGTTTCTGATTTATTCCTTGGAATTTTTCTCTGTGCATGTGTACCAAACATTGGAATAAATAATTTTAGATTTCTAGAATTTAGTTGGTAGAGGTAAAACAAATGTCCGTTAAACTCTTTGGTATAGAGGATTTTTGGTACTAAACACAAATTATGAGTGAACAAAAAGTTAGTTTGTTGTTTGACACAAGACTAAGTTACATCAGATGTCCTTTAAATTATTTAATTGTAACAAATTAGACATTTAAATTGTTTTTGTACCACTTGAGTCCTTTAAGTTAATAAACTGTAACAAATTTGTCTTTTAAGTATTTTTCGTACCATTTATGTCATTTAAGTTATTTAATTGTAACTTTTAGGCCCCGAATAACTTACATTTTTAAGATATGACATCCGCCAAATTGTTACGGTTAAATAACTTAAAAGACCTAATTGTTATGGAAAAAACTTAAAGGACCAATTTGTTACAATTAATTAACTTAAAGGACCTAAGTGGTTCAAAAAATTCTTAAAGGACTAATTTGTTACAATTAAATAACTTAAAAGACCTCTTTAGCCTTGGCAGAAAATACAAAGGATATAAATAAAATAGTGACCAACATGCTTTCAAAACTTCATTTTCCTTGTGTTAATGGACGCAAAGTGGTTGAAGCTAAAAGTGTAAGGCATAACCAAATAATTAGGCTAAAATGATTAATGAACTCCATCAAAAAACAAATTATTTTGAAAGAATCTGAATTCGATTTCTAGTGGTACAACTCTTGGTCAGACTATATTACCTCACGATCAAACTGTGGATTAACAAGACCCTCCTAGACGGTTAACACACAAAAAAATTAAAGCACGGGAAGACAAATTATTTGAACCAAACTTTGTGGTACATGAGATTAAGAATAAATGGACCTGCTCAAGTAGGCTGGATTAAATGGTACCAAACTTTGCGGTATCATGAGATTAGAAAATTGTTTTTTCCACTTTATACAAAGCTAAAAAACACCAGTATTTTACGTTTTTAACCCCATCGGCAGTTAATCCGAGGGCAGTTAACTCCCGATGAGAAGGAAACCAGCGGCAGTTTGCTGCCGTTGCCATGTTTTGCCTATATTTTCTAAAACTTCACATTTTTTTCATCTTATTGTGAACAAAAACGATAAAATGAGTGAACAAAAATGATAAAATGACATGCGATTAAAATGAAAAAGCTAAAAAAAATGACAGCTAATTTTTTTAACTTAAAAACTGTTTTTAATTTTTTTAAAAACAAATTTAATTTTAACAAAAACTAATTCTAACATAGTTTTAATTTAAAAAAAAATTGATTTTAAAAAAATCAGTTTTTTATAAATTGTTTTAATTTATTTCAATTTATTAAAAAAAACAGCTTTATTTTTTTTTATAAAAAACTGTTTTCCAACAATAAACCTTTTTAGTATATTATTTTTATGAGGTATTTTTATTAAAAAACAGTTTTTTAAATTAAAAAAATTAATTTTTAAAAAATATCAGATTTATAACTACACAACGTGGTTGTGAATGTGTTATTAGTTATGGATTGATAGTTATCAATGGTTGCCTTCGTGTGATAACTATCAATCCATAACTAACAACACATTCACAACCACACTGTGTAGTCATAAATCTGATATTTTTTAAAAATTACTTTTTTTTAATTTAAAAAACTGTTTTTTAATAAAAATACCTCATAAAAATAATATACTAAAAAGGTTTATTGTTGGAAAACAGTTTTTTTATAAAAAAAATAAAGCTGTTTTTTTTAATAAATTGAAATCTGTTTTTAAATTAAAACAATTTATAAAAACTGATTTTTTAAAATCAGTTTTTTTTTAAAATTAAAACTATGTTTGAATTAGTTTTTATTAAAATTAAATCTGTTTTTAAAAAAATTAAAAACAGTTTTTAAGTTAAAAAATTAGCTGTTATTTTTTTTAGCTTTTCACTTTAATCGCATGTCATTTTATCGTTTTTGTTCATTCATTTTATCGTTTTTGTTTACAATAAGATGAAAAAATGTGAAGTTTTGAAAAATATAAGCAAAACATGACAACTGCAACTAACTGCCGCTGGTTTTCTTCTCATCGGCAGTTAACTGCCGCCGGATCCTTCACATCGGCAGTTAACTGCCGATGGGGTTAAAAATGTAAAATACTGGTGTTTTTTAGCTTTGTATGAAGTGGGAAAAGCAATTTTCATGAGATTAAGATTAAATGGCCAAGTACTTTCTACTTTTAGGTGTTATTGTATATAGTTTAATAATAAGTTAATCCTCTTTTTGTTGACAAAAAAAAACTAAATAATAATAATAAGTTATTCCTATCACCAAAAGAACCGTTAATTCTAATTTCTAAGTTACAACTGCTAACACAAAATTAATAGGTACCCTAGAGGAAAAGAACTGGTTGGGGCCTAGGGGTATATAAATAACAGTATATAACTTTACATATATCCTCCTCTCAAAAAAAACAAACTTTACATATATCCTGCATTTTTTAACCATAAAAAAATATTATAATAGAAATATATACATGTACAATGAGACAGAGAAATGTGATTAACATTAAACTATTGGTGCATGTTTGATAATGTCTGAATTAAGAAGCCCTTGCTTGATGGGGTCTTGTATGGGTAAATTGGTAGGTTTAGAAGGCTCAGCTTGAGTTGCATGTATGAGTATTTCCATAACAGCTGTTACAATGACCATGAAAAGCACTGTAAAGAAGATGCCTGGCCACGTGGAGAGTAGTTTAGTCCACTGAAAGAATTTTACTAGAAGAAAGCAAAGGAAACTTGACCAACAAGCCATAACCTGCAGTAGTTCAATTGAAATGAAAATTTATTATGATATAATGATTTTATTAAATAGATAATGAGTAAAGTGATTATAAATAATAATTTTAATCTATCTATCATAATCCAACTCAAAATTTATTCAATTCATCCATTTGCCACCCCTACAGAATAAATAAAAATAGAACAAAACTTACAAATATTGATCTTTTAGGCCGACGGAATTGATGAAGTTCTAGCTCACTGAATATCTCCGTAGTACTATATTTCTCCAGTAAAGCATCCTGGTAATTAGTTGAGAAAACACACATTAATTGTTACAAATTTAATACAGAAAGTTTTGAAGAATGCATGCATCAGATTAATTTGTACAAAGTGCTCTAATGTAGAATGTGAGGGGCTAACTTATAAACTGAGTCATACCAAATATGAGAAAGTAAAAAAGAATTGCAATTAATTAGCTAACAAATTTTCTTCTACTAGAACATCTTTTACATTACTTGTAGTAATACCTTGGCAACAAAAGCATCTTTGCACCATTGTGCAATGCCATCTTCTGTTTCTGGAAGTTCCTCTATTTTGTGTCGCTTAATTTGAACCTTGACCTGCAAAAAAGCAGAGGAGCATAAATATTTTTTTAGGTTGTAAAACAGCTAACTATAAAAAACATGTAATTATGGAGGAATGCATAAACAACATTGTTTGTTTTCTCTAATTTAGTTACTGTCAAGCAAGGTTTTCAATTGCCTTACCTTACAAGGAATCCCTTTAAAAATTCTCAATAAGGTAGGTGAAGTCTCACCCCTTGGAACTGTAAATGTGCAATCATAAATGGCTGGAATGTATTTTCGCGTTTCTTTTACGGCAGTCACAAAGCCCTGGAGAGAGATCATCAACAATAAACAAAAGATATCAGCTAACATCAATTGTTTAAGTAGCAATTGATCATATTACTGATATCTCCTATATATTGGCTTGAGGTTGCAAAAAAACTTTCATCAGAAATGACTTTTTTATTTTTAAGTCCATAGATTCTTCTGCAGAGCTACAAATTCTCATTTTCTTGTAACCAAACATATCCTAAGTATTGATATTTTTTACCTTGGTACGAGGAATCAAAACATTTTTAGGTACTGGAATTCCTCTTGAAATAGCAAACTCTTGCGCTGCTAAAAGTTTTGTGTGCGTAAAGCGAGTTCCTTCAACAAAAAGAGCCACCCAAAAAGGCACTGGTTTGTGTTCAAGCTGCTTAAAACCTGACTGCCAACAAAAGTCAAGAGATTTATAAATAAAATGCTAATAATTAAGGAACATTATACTAATAATCACATATATATCTAAATTAGTAAAATAATATGTTTGGATTTATTTACCTTCAATGATGATTCATCTTTAGCCCAGTTTCTTTCTAGAAATAAGTATTCAGCAAACCACATTGACCAACCTATAACCTGCATAGTTATTGCAATGTTGTTACTGGAACATATCATTTAAATTAATTAAAAGCCTTAATGCAATTCTAAATTTACAAAGAACAAAGAAAGAGAGGTTTAGAGAAACATACAGGGAGGTACTTAAATTCTTTCTTCATAATGGCTACCGTGCTACCAAGGCAACCCGTACGCTATGACAAACGAAAAAGAAATAGAATATAAGAACTATATGACTCTGAAATTGTTTTAATTCTTGTAATTTGAAGTAATATTAGAGCACTAATGTAAGTTAATCATATATATTAGTCTGTACATCAAAGAATTTTGCATATAATAGGCACCTACCTGAGCCAAGACCCATCCAATAAGCCAATCAATGTCACTCCTGTGATTGCATATCAGAAGTGCATTTTCTTTACCTGAAATTTTCACCAGAAAAAATTGCAAATTTGTGAGAGATCCTATTATACTAATTTATTTTGAGCAAATAATATTTAGAACTTAACAAACTACGTTAACTTACCTAATAATTGAAATGTTTCTGAATCTGCGTACAACTCAACCTGCAACCCGAATACTCGACAAATTAATGGGCAAGAAAGAGGGTTTAGAACATAGATAAACAACATATTAATACAGATTAAGGTAATCAATCAAATTAAGACCTTGACGCCTGCCCACCAATCAATGAGCCATATGAGTTCCAGCCATAATGATTCTGTGAGCACTTTGTTTATTCTTCTATAACAATATCTTGATATCGGACGAACAAACACAAAGAAGAGAGCCTACAAATGGATATATATATATATATATTGTATAAATAGCTTATAATCAACCAATTAACTATCAAAAAATGAAAATTCGATCTAATCACAATTCTAATTATTTTTCTCCTTTGAGAATTTCAATTCCACAATAAACAAGGCACCATTGATCAAGAATCAATCAAGTTTTACAAAGAAACAAAAATATACTACAAACTTGATCATTTGTAAGCAATTGTACATTATACATATATTACATATCAATGTTGTTAAATTAATAGCTATTGTTCCATTATACTATACATAATATGCTATTTAGTACAAAATATTGTTAAATATCAGCGCTATAGCACTGCTGTGTAGCGGATTTGAACAAACCGCTATTTTTTGCCATCCGCAATTGACGACATTGATACATATTTGTAAATGACAAATTCCAAAACTATATATTAAAAGTGTGCCTTAAAGGAAGAAAATGTAAAAGAAACATATAAGAATGCCTTTTGCAAGACATATGATTGCATGACAGATGATAATTATCAATGAGTCGACGTACACAGATAAAATGTGAAATTATAATGATAAAAAATTACCAACCAAGCAACTATAATAATGTACATATTGTGGATTGGATTGAATTAAATTTACCTGAATAACATTGATAATGAGGCCTGAAAGAATGAAAATAATGCCTACAGGTAGAATAACAATTGTAGCTGGGAAAGCCATGTCTTTCCTAACCTTCTATTAAGCTAATTGAGAATTATGAATACGAGAGGGTTATCAAATAACAAAAAAAGAGAGAGAGAGAATGCAAAAGTGTAATTTGGGGAGAAAAAAAAAATAGTAGTTTGTGATGAAGGAATATTTATGAATAGCTAGCTCAGCTGTGCCACGCTGGGTTAAATAAGGAAATGCCAAGCTGGCACTTCTTCATTCACATCACATGCTCATAATAATATAATAATAATAATTGAATTTCGAAGCTCAGTTGAATCTAAATGCCTCTCCACATCAAGCTTCAATTCACACTCATCACTCATCTATACACACAACACTTGATATCAACCTTTTGACTCATCTATAACTAGTAGTATAATTGTTTTTATTATTATGAGGCCTTTTTTCTAATAATTTATTTATTTTTTTGGAAGGTCTAATGCAAGGATTTGGTTTAATTTTGATGGACAATAAAAATACAATTTATTAATATGATTGACATCTAACTAATTTAATTGGCTAAAATATATTTTTAATCTTTTATCTTTTCCTAATTTTTATTTTGATCCTTTATTTTCCTTTTTACGTTTTGCAATGGTATACAAGTAAATCCTTTTAAGTATTTCTATATTAGAAGATAGTTGAGTTGACAATTAACTTTGACACTTTATGACATGAATTTCTATTAAAAATTATTAGAATTCATACTAAACTTTAGAATTGGATGAAATTGAGATAGCCTTGAGGGCCAAAGTGGAAATTATCATTTAAATACACAATTTTGGGTAATTCTAACAACAAACGAAGCAATCAAAAGAAGCTCAAATTAAAACAAGTACTAACAATTAGCAATCCAAATCAAATGCCAATTTACCAAAAACAAACAATTCCAATACAAAAAGCAATGGATCAAATTATACCTCTCTAATTTTGATTCCCACTTTCCACCACCCAATTAAATGTCCAATTACCCTAAAACAATGTAAAGAACTTGACTGTTGAGGAAAGACAACAGAAGACAAGTTGAAAAGCATAATTGAACAAGCATGTCAAACAAGCAAACAATGCCATCATCCAAAACAGTCATCACCTCCCTCAGTTTTTCAATTTGGCCCTAAAGGCTAACCTTAACATCGTCCAATTCTAAATTTCATTATGAACCTTGATAATTTTGGGGAAGAAGACAATCATGTAAGAAAAAATTTCTATGCCACAACGTACCGCATGTCAAAATTAATGATCAACTCAACTCTTTTTTAATGAAGATAGGTAAATGGACTAACTTGTATAAGATTGAAACATAAAAGATCATATCATATAGAAAAAAAAATTAAATGATCAAAATAATTTTTGTTGAATGGAAATGATCAAAATAAACGTTAAGTAAAAAACCAAAGGACGAAAAAAATATTTAATTTCTTCACGTCTTCCGACTGTTGTGTGCAAGTGTGAGTTATATGTCCCCCATCAGATAGAAAAGTGGAGGTTGAACACTTTATAAGTGAGAGGATCCATTAACCCATTGTCTTAAGGTATTGGGTAAAAGTGTGTCGTCTCCCGCTTGTATGGTTGCTCTAGCCTAGATGTGGGTGGTCCCCCTGGCTCCCCTCGTGACCCAGCAGTGGTATCAGAGCCGAGGTTCGACGAAAGGTTCGATCAGCTCCTTGTGTCGAAAGTCCTCCTGACCAAGGGTGTTCAGGCGGCGGGTTTCGTTGTGTGTGGATACCAACAGTGGTATTGATTAGCTCCTTGTTACAAGTATAAGTGTGAGCCTCTCTCGCTTGTATGATTGCTCTAACCTAGATGTGGATGGTCCGCTGACTCCCAGTCCCCTCGTGACCCAACACCAACTAATTTCATTCAACAAGATTATCGTATAAAAGTATAAAACGGTAAAATACATACAAATGTGACTAAATCAAAGTGACTCCTAAGTCATTGATTAAATTTGTATTGGATCGAAGTTGATTTGTCAATGTGAACCAAACAAACCCGTAACAAAATAGACGGGATAAACATATATTAACTCTATATTTTTTTAAGGAAATATATATATATATATATATATATATATATATATATATATATATTTCTGTCATCTCTCATTCTCAAACTGTAGCCGTCACTACCTTTCTTCTTCTTGTCTATCGAAAATGGGTGGTTTATGGTCAATTTTGACCCATAATCACCCCTCTTAATTTTCTTCCCTTCTTTTTTGGTTAAATAAGTGATTTTCGCATATTTTCAGTATTCTTTCGTCTGTTTTTGTGATTTTTCATCAGATTAAAAAGAAATGGTTGAGATTAAAAGATGAGTATCATATGTCAATTCACACTCCTTGTAGGCAATCCAATTCTGATGGTTGTGTGTGTATGTATGTGTGTGAAAATCATTTATTTAGATAAAATGAGAAAATACAACTTTTAGTCTTTCAAAAGTTTTCTATCACCACTTTTGGTCTATACTTTTAATTCGAAATTTTGAATTTGTTTTTGCAATCATGTTTAGAATATTATAAAATTTTCTTAAAAAAAATTAGAATTTTTTTAACAAAAGTTGAAAACGAATTTTTATGTTTTTGACGCTAAAAAGTTAATTTTCTTTTGAAAACTTAGTATCCAACCATGGACCGACTAATTCGAGGGTCTAATCCCAACGTCCACTAGTGGGGGGCTTATGTAAAGTTCTACGTGGATTAGCCCACCAAAATTGACACATGGTAAAATCGAACCAGAGATCTTGAGATGAACACACTCCAATATCTCTGGCCAACATCACCAAGTCAATCGAATTGGGTCCTAAAAAAATCATATTTAATTCATGGTTTTTTAACAAAATTATTTTAGAGAGATTTTTATAATATTACAAACATTTATGAAAAACTCAAAAAATTTTGAAGAATAAATATGACCTGATTTAAACAGAGGACTAAAAGCGTGGATGTATTTTTTTAAAAAACTATAAGTACATATCAAATTTTTAAGAGAACAAAAATACAAAGTTAGTGTCCGTCTTTATATAAAGCAAATAAGTTTAAAATAAATGAGTTTGGGTTGACTATTTTCATTACCTATTTTACCCTTATTTAAACTATTTTATTTACTATTTTATTCTTTAACAATATTATCAATATTATATATGAAGGGATGTAGATTTTAGGCTGAATTTTTTATAATTTCAATTATACCTTTAAACAAATTTTCCTATATTAATATTATATTAACTAGCGAAAAGGCGTCTTTCCGCTCTTCTTATTGCGCTAACGTGTGTAGATTATCAACGATATTATATATATATATATATATATTAAAATTATAAGTATAGATATAAATATTTGTGACTTTCAAATGTAACAAACTCAACAAACCATATTTATCATTTTCAATGACAGCAATAATATCACAAATATAATAAAAAAAATCTTATCTTTTTTAATAAGACCAACAATATATCATTATTATAAGAAAATTTGTTTAAAGATGTAATTGGAATAACAAAAAAGTCAGCCCAAAATCCTCCCAAAAGGGGCTATTTTCTTCATATATAGTATAGATGTTGGTGGTATTAAAAAAAAGGCTTAATTGCACTTTTGCCCCCTATCTTTTGCCAATTGTGCGATTTTGCACCCCATCTTTTTTTTGAGCGATTTTGCACCCAATCATTTACCCCCTTTCTGATTTTGTAGCCCCCTCGTGTGTTTTTTTGCCTTCGCCTTGACTTTGCTCTGCGATAGGGTGCAAAAAAACACACGAGGGGCTACAAAATCAGAAAGGGGTAAATGATAGGGTGTAAAATCGCTCAAAAAAAAAGATGGGGTGCAAAATCGCACAATTGACAAAAGATAGGGGGCAAAAGTGCAATTAAGCCTAAAAAAAATAAAGATTTATATTATATCTGTTAAATTATTGTTGTTATCCAAAAAAATAAACATAGTTTCTTTGGGTTTGTTACGATTTGAAAGTTACAAATATTTGTACTTATAATTTTAATCAAAATTAAAATTTCATATAAAATACCGTTTATAATTTACACGCGAGTGCCCATCTTTTTGCTAGTATTTATAAAGAAAAAATATATATTTAAGGAAAAAACTTAGTACAATTCGTAAGATGCTTTTCGTATGGTTTTTAACTAAATTCACCATGATTTCCCTAAATCCATAATTTTCTCAAAATTTGTTATATCCAAAAAATTTGTATTTTTAGTTACGAACCATACGAAAAACACCTAAAGAATTGTACTAAGTTTTGTCCTATATTTAACCCTTCACAAATTTTTATTTTTTGAAATAATTAACCCTTCAAAATTCTCAAATAGTTTAAGAATCTATAAAATAACTAAACATTTTAAAAAAAAAAAATTGTATATTTGTAATGTGTTTCTGTAACAAAATTAAAGTAAGACTGGTAGTGGTTCAACTGAAGGCACTTACGCTTCACCCAATTCACCATTTTCGCAAACCCTAACTCTCAATCGAACATCTCTCTGTTTCTGATTCTCTCAATCGCAGGTTGGTTTTTTCTTATACATTAAGAGTTCAACATTGTGATTTATTTATTCTGTTTCAGCAAAATTCATTGAATTACATTTTTGTTTACAGGAACATATCATCAAATTATGGCTGGACATTCTGGGTCAGGTTCATCCGAGAAGAAATCAAGCAATGCTGAGAATATGCAAAGCAACATGAAAATCATCTATTACAGGTTTGGTTTCATTGCACCTTCTTAATACTATCACTATGTTTACTTGAATATATATAGCTGGAAGCGTTATATGTGTGACTGTTCAATGTTGTCTATGGTTCACAATTGAATTTTCTCTGTTTCTTTTACAGCCGAACATTTTTATCTATAATTGGCGGAGTTGTTGCTGGTATTTTGGGATTTACAGGCTTCAAAGGATTTGTCTTCTACGCACTTCTCATGGCATTTACTTCACTTTGGCTCATAGCCAAAGCAAAATTTTCAATCCACACATACTTTGATTCCTGGAACCGTGTGCTAATTGATGGCTTTCTCGGTGCTCTAATGGTAGACTTCATCTTTATTTTGTCATAATTTGTGTTTTAGAAACTTTATTTTTCATTTAAGAAGAAATCAGTTTCGATAAGATAGGTAGACTAGAGTAAACACACGT
The DNA here is from genome assembly GCA_018208015.1 of Medicago ruthenica. Classification (NCBI taxonomy): domain Eukaryota; kingdom Viridiplantae; phylum Streptophyta; class Magnoliopsida; order Fabales; family Fabaceae; genus Medicago; species Medicago ruthenica. The sequence goes on along the minus strand of CM031372.1, from coordinate 98,122,279 downwards.
ACAAATAGGAAACTAAATATCATCCTCAAAGAAAATAAAATTTAGAAAGTCAGGGAAAGCAACAAAAGGCACATCAACAGTTTAGGGTTAGCCAAACTCTCTGCTTATTAACTACTAGAATCCCCTGGAATGACTGTATATTCTTTATGCCATAAAGGATGCAGTGGCGAAGATTTGTCTAGAAAATTGTTTCAGCACAAAGATTCAAACTCACAAGACTTGTCCATGAGATCTCTCATTGTCAATATTTTTTAATAGAAAAAAGTGATGAACACTTAGAGAGACCATGAAAAGGCATTTGTACCTTAGATGTTTTCCGTTTGAATGAGCATTCTGCTCCAGCAAAAGATTCCATGAGATAGCTTGCAAAGTTCATTACCATAATATTTACTGATACTCTAGTCAAAAGTTTGAACTTATGAAGGAAAATGCTTCAAGCTTCAACCAGTTGAGAGGATACATTTTGTAGTCACCAGACACACTAAATGGCCTACTCCAGATGTACTTAGCTGATTGCCTTTGTGAAAATAAATGTCCTGTATTTTCTAATTCTAGGGTACGTGTGACATACAATGGAAACAAAGTGTTATTGGCCTTATGTATATGTAAAATTTCCTTTTAGTTATTAATCATAGTAAGTACTACTATGTCGAAGCCTGTGAATCTACTAGTAACCTTTGAAATCATCAGTGGCCTTCTCTGGCAGAATTTTTTCTCTGTTTGGACTCAGAAAATGGTTAAGAAAGTAAATAAAACGACTTGCAAATAAGTATATTAAAATAACCAAGAGTCTAAATCATTTTTTCCAGGTTACTTGTAACAAATGAACGAAGTCAAGCATAGGTAGAGGAAAATCCAATTGAAAATATTCTCTATCTTTTAAATTCCTAGAGAAATTAAAGTTCCAACAATTAACATCTAGTACCATGAAAATTTAAGATGAGATCATGAGAGACTGATACTGGGAGAAAGACAATAATCAAGATTTCGCCTCCATGAATATTAAATTCCTTGTGCACCCCAACCTAAGATTTACCTAGAACCCAAGTGTCTAACCTGATAATGATTACTTACCTAGATTCCCACGCTTAGTCACCTAGCTAAACCATACTTGTTAACCCATTTATTCAGCAATTATATACGACTTTCATGCAATTGTGTGTCATCTCTTTCAAAACATGTATTTCTTTGGTCTCTATCTTAGCAAGTGTACAATGTGATCACTTTTGCTATTACTGGCTGAAAAGAGATTTTCTAATGTTCTTAAAGGCAATGTAATGCTTTGTTTCATTGTGATGATTTGTGTGTATTTCATGAGTCAGATATTGTACATTGTAAAATACATAGCTTTTCCCCCCTTTTAGGAAATAAATAGAAAGAATCAACTTGCTATTCATATTATTGGCATCCCTTATATGGACTTCTGATGTTTGTTTCAGTGGTATGTGTTCGGTGACGATATTTTCCCGTTCTCTCCCCCTCAGTAAAATGTTTGTTAATTGTACAGAGAAAGGCCAAAAAGAGGGATTTTCTCTGCAAATTAGGGGAAAAGAGAGATAGAAAAGGGAGGTTTATCCGGTCCATAATTATTTTAATATATCTGATAAGGCCTTTATATCATATTGAAATTTTAAAGTTTATAAAAAAAGACTTGTTGTAATTGCCTTGCTGATCTTATCTGGCAAGTTAAACATTATATTTAGATCATAATAATGTATATGTGGGGGGTTTGTATCCTCTCTTGCTCCCTATATATTTTATTCTTGAATGTACATTTGTTCAACATTCTAACTTTCCTTTTTTTGATCCCATGCAGTCGTTCGTGCTGTTCTGGACGTATCCTTCTCTGTCAATAATACTTGGAGTATTTTAATTTTAATTAAATATTATCAAATATGTTAAAAATGGAGTTACTAGTTTTTTTCATAATTGTATCAAAACGTAATTCATAAATATGAAAAGAAATTTGGGTTGGTGAGGATTTGGATAAAGATAAATTCATGTTTTATTAACAACTTTGGAATGTTATGAATACACTGGTGGAACTTTCAGATTTTCTTGAGCAGCCATTCCCATGCTCATTCAACTGAACAACAGTTACTCCAGAGCATCCTACTAAAACACAACCTAAAACAACTGATATTCCTGCATATCTATCTTCTGCTTAAATTCTTGTTATTATGCTGTGCTTCCTTGACAAAATACAGATTTGCATATGACATTGCTCATATATTTTGACTGCCAGGATGTGCAAATGTTTCTAGAGAAGGCAGTTTTTTCTCCATTGCGGCTGTTCAGAATGAAGTTACAACTTACACCCTTCACTTATGAGATAGCTTTCATGATGTTCCCGATTTTAAACAATGTAAACTTTACTCTCATTATCTTATATGTTCATGTATAATTTAATATAGAGCCACAAGTGGGAAGCACTCGATGTCGAGGGCTTGTTGTGGCTGTTGAATTGTCTTCTAGGATACTAAATGAAAACATATCCATTGGGTTCATATTTGAAGATCAAATAGCTCTTCGGCAAATGCTTGCTATGGTTGAATGAATTTGGATTGGTTGTAATCAGTAACTAAAAACCGGCACTAACCATTCGATTAATCTAACACGTTATCAAACAACCATATCCTCTCTTCCTAATATTGTAGTAGCATCAACATGTTTGGAAGGGGCCGGGATCCTTTTCATTTTAAAAATAAAATAAAAATAAAGATGTCTATTACTATAATTTTGAAGTAAATCAATGATATAAATGCACGAAGCCACTATATTCTGCCCCGCCGATTGTTCCAGTCTCTTCAACTCAGATGACCAAACCCATGGAAGCTCAAACACTTTTGAAGCCTCTTGAGTCTTGGCCATGGTTCAAATCATAGAGGTCACTGAGGAAGAGCACTAGGCCTACAAGAGATTGTATGATCTCATGGCAGAAGGATGTTGCTAATGATAGGTGAAATATACATATAATAGATTGTTTAAAAGTTGCCATTAGAGTTATTTGTATATCCATGTTTCATTTAGATGAATGTTCACATGATCTAACATAAAATTAAAACTAAAAGTGCAAATGATTTTTTTTAAGAAGACTATAATCAAGAATCAACTTTTAAAAGGATTATTATTTTTTTTACAATATTTATAAAGACTAGCGGGACAGGCACTCCGTTTACATCTTTCCGCATAGGGGTGGGAATAGGCCAGACCGCCTGTCAGGGGCCTATGGTCCGGCCTACTTAAAGCCCGGCTTGACCTAACTCGTTTATTAAATAGGTTAGGTTCAAGCTTTTTAAAAAGCTCATTCATTTATATAGGCCAGACTAAGGCTTATAAAAAAGCCTACTAGGCTTATCAGGCCGACCCATATATGTGTAATTATATATGCTGCGAAATACATTATATAATACATGCGTATTAGCCTCTACAAATGGATGTGATAACTTTACAAAATTTTATTCAATATACATACAATATATATATGCTAATAAAGTTGGGGAAAATGGATGGATGGATGTACATGCTTTACAAAATTGTATTGACTTATTTGCATTTTAAAAAATATATGTTTATTAGCCTTTTTATAAATAGGTCAAATGTTATATTTAAAATTGTTAGTACAAATTAGGCTTTTAAACATGCTAATAGGCCAGACCGGATTTTTAAAAAGGCCATATCAGACTTAAATAAAGTCTTTGAATAGGACAAGCTTAGGCTTTAGTTTTTTCAACTAGACCCAACCTATTTAAGTAAAGCCCAGCTCGGTCCGGCCTATTCCCACCCTTATTTCCGCTCTTTTTATTGCGCTAACGTTTGAAAATTATGAACAATGTTTTTTTATGAAATTTTGATTTTGATTAAAAGTAAAAATATAAATGTCTGTTGCTTTCAAATTATAACAAATCATACTAACCGTGTTTATCTATTTCAATGACGCCAACAATATAACAAAAAAATATAATCTAATTTTTTTAATGACACCAACAACAATTATTATTACTAGCGAAAATTATGAACGGTGTTTTTTTAATGAAATTTTGATTTTGATTAAAAGGTAAAATATAAATGTTTTTTGCTTTCAAATTATAACAAACCAAACTAACCATGTTTATCTATTTCAATGACACTGACAATATAAATAAAAAAAGTATAATATAAATTCTTATTTTTTTTAATGAGTCCAACAGCAATCTTTATTATAGAAAAATTTGCTTAAGGGTTTAGTTGGGATAATGACAAACTAAGTATATATATACTCATCTAGTTTGTTACACTTTTTAAATGATAAAGAAAAAAACTGGACGTATATATACTCATATCGTGTTTTTTTGACAAGATACTCGTATCGTGTTTGTTACACTTTTATTTTAATATTTAAATTTACTCTTATTTATTAATTATATGTTTAAAAGTATATGGTAAGTTAAGAAGAAGAAAAAATCGACCCAAAAGAAAAAAATCGTTTGACCTGGCTTTCTTACAGTCAAAAACTACTTTAAAACAAAGTTAAAATTAAGGACTTTAAGAAAGAAGTTAAAGTTGTTTGGTTACTTTATTATTATTTTAGTTTTAAAGCTATTTTTAAGTTAAAAGTTGTTTGACAAAATATTGTACAAATATATAATATATAAAAAAATGTTAAAATATTTTTTGAAGGAAAAAATGTTTAAAATATTTTTTTAAAAGTACTTAATAGATATTTTGTTTGACCTACCTTCTCCTTAAAATGGTAGAGAAATAGAAAAAAAGTCTGGCCAATCAGTACCAGATTAAAAACATATTTAACTTCTCGGAAAAAACATATTTAAACCTTAAAAACTCTAAAATAGTTTAAGAATTTATATTCGGCGCAGCATTGGAACTACGTATTGTTCCGAAAACCCAGTTCACCGCCAACTGTAGCAGCAACACCACAATCTGTAGTCTGAAACAATGGCAACAACGTATCACCAACCAGCATCCCTCGAAGAAGTTCGAACCCTATGGATAGGCGATTTACAATACTGGGTAGACGAAAACTATCTAACTCATTGTTTCTCCCACACCGGCGAAGTCATCTCCATCAAAATCATCCGCAACAAAATCACCGGCCAACCCGAAGGTTACGGTTTCATCGAATTCATCTCCCACTCCGCCGCCGAACGCGTTCTTCAAACCTACAACGGCACTCAAATGCCTGGTACCGAACAAACCTTCCGTTTAAACTGGGCTTCCTTTGGTATCGGTGAACGCCGCCCTGATGCGGGTCCCGATCATTCCATTTTTGTTGGTGATCTTGCGCCGGATGTTACGGATTATTTACTACAAGAGACTTTTAGGACTCATTATGGGAGTGTTCGTGGGGCCAAAGTTGTGACTGATCCGAATACTGGGAGGAGTAAGGGGTATGGGTTTGTGAAATTTAGTGATGAGAGTGAGAGGAATCGGGCTATGTCTGAGATGAATGGTGTTTATTGTTCTACTAGACCTATGAGGATTAGTGCTGCTACCCCCAAGAAAACTACTGGGTATCAGCAGAATCCTTATGCTGCTGCTGTTGGTGCTGTTGCTGTTGCTCCTGTTGTTGCTGCTGCTCCTGTTCCTAAAGGTATAACAAAACCCTACATTTTTTTTTTTATAATTAGGATATGTTTGGATAAGTAGTTTAATTAAGTGCTTAGTAGAATGTTAGGGCTTATGTTTGGATAATTAGTTTAATTAAGTGTTAAGTGTTTGGATAATTAGTTTAACAAAATCAAAAGACCGTGCTCAAGTGGTTAATGAGCTTCACCAAAGGACAAATCATTCATGGGTGGAACAATTTTTGGTCAAGCTATACTTGCCTAACGACCAAACTCCGGATTACCATGGCCCCCTTCCCCTGGGTACCAGAGGGTTCACACAAACAAAAGATAAAATTAAGTCAAATTGGTTTCATATAAGTTATAAATTGAAATTGGCTTATGGACATGTCATAACCTGTTTGCGTAAGCTCTTTCAAGCAGACTTGGAAGGATTTATGTTCGTAGGTAAGTTGAAATAAATCAATTCAAACTGCCCTGTTTCGAGAGTAAGTTTAATTAAGTGCTTACAGCACAAGTGTTTATCATGTTAGTAGTGCTTATGTATAAGTTATTGGGCAAACCACTATTTAGGTCTAGGGAAGTGTAATTCGTTGTCACGTTGGTCCCTAAATGTATCTTTTATAAGTCATTTTGGTTCTCGAATCTATTCTTAGGTAGTCAATTTGGGCTTGTCTATTGACATAAGTTTTGTGAGACTGATTGGGAGAACTTATGGAAACAACTTATGACACTTTTCATAAGCTTTTCTCAGCTTAATTTCATAAATTCTCCAAGATAGCTTATGAAAACAACTTATAGCATATACAAAAACAATTTAACTTTGTTGTATCTTTTCCTATATAAATAGCTTGTTTAAGCTTATATATAAGCATTTATCATGATAAGCGCTTGTGCTATATGCTGCAAATAAGCTGTTTATCCAAATAGGGATTGTTGCTGTTTACGTTTTTCGTTGGTCAATTTAGTCCATAAAATTACTAACAGAAGAGACAATAGGGATGTTTTTGCAATTTCACACATTCAAGGACCAAAATGGTTGGTTTTGGTGTAAGTTATTATATAGAAAAAGATAAAATAAAGTCAAATTGTTTCGTATAAGTTATATAAGTTAATTTTATATGCTATCTTGGATAACTTATGGAGATAAAGTGAAATCGGCTTATGGACATGTCATAAACTGTTTCTGTAAGCTCTTTCAAACAAACTCACAAGGTTTTATTTTATACTAGTAGATAAGTTCAAATAAATCAATCCGAATAGCCCTAATTTTCAATGCAATGTGTTTTTCAGCTTTACCTAGTGAGTTATGACCAATGACCATATCATTCAACAACGTTCTATTTCATCTGTAGTTTTAATTCTCTGTCTTTACTGATTTAGAGTGTAAGAAAATTGTACATGACTGGTGTCACTATATAGTTTGTACTTGTGAATGGGTTTCTGGCTGAAGACTTACATTGTTATCTATAAGCCTGTTCGATTAAAAATTTGCCTTTATGATTGATGGAATGGTACTAATTGTTGTTTTTTAGACTGACTAAAATATGATAGAATGGTATGTAAAGGAATTCATATTCTATCACATTCCGTCCAGTTTCTCTATTTTTCTTGTACCAATACGGGGTTTAAGATGGAACTTGCTTGTTTATTAATCTCCTTACCATTACATTCACTTTCCGAACTTTGGAAAGACAGTTTTTCCTCTTTTCCTTCGTATAGACATGGTAATTATTCCATCATAAAAAAGTTATTCCATTCTATTTTTTCTTATTTCACTTGATATCCACTTTAGCCTTGAGGTTCAAAAATTTTTATGCCTTCTTTTTACCCTACCTAGGTCATGCAATCCATTAAATTTCAAATACTGTTAGTCCTATAGATATGCATTTCATGATGTGACTTGAACCTTCCTAGGACAAAATCTTGCATTTGAAGTTGAAACTTTGATCTTTTTGGTGTTCTGATATTTTGATTTAGTACAACTTAGGAAAGATACTTATCTATGATTTCCTTGGCAGCAATATATCCAGTGCCGGCATACACCGCCCCAGTGAATACAGTTCCACCAGAATACGATGTAAACAATACTACCGTGAGTCCTGTAGCCCTAACATTTTTGAATTCTTCATTTCCTATGGTGCTCTTACATACTTTTGCAACGCAGATTTATGTTGGAAATTTGGATCTTAATGTCTCAGAAGAGGAGCTGAAGCAAAATTTTTTACAATTTGGAGAGATTGTTTCTGTCAAAGTTCATCCCGGCAAAGCATGTGGTTTTGTTCAATTTGGGGCTAGGTCTTCTTTTCCCCTCTAATCTCTTTTTAAGCATTGAAGTGTTTTTGTGAAATCTTTTTAAAATTGAAACTAAAAAGTAATGTTAAGATTTTGATATGTTGCTTCTCAAAGGAAATAAGTTTCACGTGACCCTAATTTACCATGCATCTTGAGTTCTTTCACGATTTTTATATTTTTTCCTTAATTCTATTATGTGAATGTTCATTTAATCTTTCTCATATCTGATGTCTGTAGAGCATCTGCTGAAGAAGCCATTCAGAAGATGCAGGGAAAGATAATAGGTCAACAAGTGATCAGAGTTTCTTGGGGTAGGCCCCAAACAGCTAGACAGGTATTTTTTCTTTAGAAATGGTCCATTTCTTCACAAAATACTTAAGCTATAACCTTGTGCATTTGTGTATATCATTCATTTCAATTTCAGATATTCTTTCAATGTAGAATCGTAGATTACAAATGTTTCATATTTGTTTAGGTTTTTAACATAGGATCCATACATGGGTTCTACTTCTAGTATAATTTCTATTGCCCTTTTTATGTATTTTCATGCTTTTATGTAGAAGTTTGTTTGTTAGGACACGTGTGGAAGATATTCTAGATTCTAGTTCTAATGAGCAATCTTGAAATTGTGAAGGTTTGACAACTTGTGAATGGCCAATGTGGGACATTGAGAGACCCTTACATGTGTTAATACTTAATGGTTAAAGACTAAAACAGGAAATGATATCCTAGGAGTCATATGTACAGATAGGTTTTTTTAAGGTTCAGTAAAAAAGTTAGACTGTAACAATAGATATGTATAGATATGGAGGACGTCAATTAGTGTTTATTGATAATTCGAATTTAGGCTTGGTCTTCTTGACTCCTTGATGTACAATTTGCGAACATTAACAACAGCCCCGTTGTTACAACTACGAACTTCCATCATAACAAACTTTATCTAAATATTAAAAATACTTGAGGTTATATGTCAGTGAGTTTTGATATCTCTGATTAGTTCTATAAGTGTCTCATCGTGTTTGAAGTGTTATATTTGCACTAATAAATTTGGTTCTAAATGGTTCTAGGACGTACCTGGTGGCTGGGGACAACAGGTGGATCAAAGTCAATGGAGTGCATACTATGGGTATGGACAGCAGGGTTATGAAGCTTATGCATATGGGGCTGCTCAGGATCCTTCAATGTATGCATATGCTGGATATGCTGGCTATGCACAATACCCGCAACAGGTAAGTTATATAATTTTAAATTTACATATTGCATTGGTTCATATTGAAGGGAATGACTTTATCTGACTACTTATGTTCGTAGGTTGAAGGTGCCCAAGACGTATCAGCTATGTCTGTGCCTACCTTGGAACAAAGGGAAGAGTTGTATGATCCTCTGGCATTGCCCGATGTTGATAAGTAATTTCCCCCCTTTCTTTTTATAACATGGGAGATAAACAACTGAACACGAGATATTGACGGATCCGGATTGTATGCAGTCTTGCAGTCGGTCCATTTCTGACCATTCAACGGCCCAGTTTTAAATCTCATTTTTAGATTTAATAAAACGAAAACAATCTGCTTTAAATTTAGACTATCCGATCTAAATCGGACGGCAAAAAAGGGCCGACTGCATGATTGCATCTAATCTGGATCCCATATTGACTTCATGTGCATTTCTGACATGTCCTTGATTGCTTTGCCAGGTTAAATGCTGCATATCTCTCAGTACACGGAAATGCCATTTTAGGGCGGTCCCTCTGGCACAAAACCCATTCCTCATCCTTGCAGCAGCAAGCTTAGGATCTTTGTATTTGTACTTCCTGGTTTTATGTTTCAATATATTATGCAATTGCATATGCAACATAACTGAAGTTGGCTTAGCTTTAAATTCCTATTGTTTGATCCCCAAATCCCAGTGGCTTTTTCATGTGGCCGTTGGCGCCGGTGTAAAGATATGACAGATATGACAAGTAGCATATCAGTAGACAATAGTCTTTAGTTAGATCGACCCCCTGATTATCTTTTGATTTTGACAATTTAGATAACGTGTCTTTTGTTAAAGAAGGGAAAAAATATTGTTTGGCAGAGGAACTTCAACCTCATTTATGAGCTGATAAGTGTTGATGTAAATGGTTCAACTGATAATTAACTCATTGTGGTGTTTTACATGTTTTTGTGGCTAGGGCTAGTTTCTTTTTGAGATCTCATTAATGTACTCATCTATATTATGTTGTTGTGTTCAATTATTGTTGATCTCATTTATGTGAAATGACATGGGTTGCTTTCGAGATTTATCTTCACTCATTTGCTTCTTCGTAAACTTCTCAAGAGATCATTTCTCAGACTTGAAGCTTTTAAATTATGGACTCTTGAAAAAAATGTGCATTTTGTTGGTATTAGAAGTGCTAATCAATTCCTTTTAGCTATCATTAACTAAACATCTCATTCCTATCAGAACTTTTTACAATCTTTAACTAAACGTCTCATTCATATATTGTCTTTGTATTTCTCCCATTTCGATGTGTATTCATGTTATTCACATGTTCTTATCCTTCCACCTCTTCATGTATTTCTCGTTCCTATGTGATCATGGGTCTCCATTGAAAATATGACAAATCACTATTTTGCGCCTTATACATTAATGGATACTCATTCATGACCTTCACCAATAAGCGAACGTCACACTATCCTTAACAAGTGCATTTAAGACATTGTTTAAGAAGACAAAAGATAAAAAATTTATGGGAAAATATGTAATCATTATATTTTTAATTGTCTAAGTTGCAAAAAAATTAAATTTTTAAGACAAAGTTTTCTTTTATTACTTTTTTAACCAATCAATGTTATAAGGACACTCATTAGCAAGACTTTTTTTTCTCTCTTTTAAAATTTACTTTTGAACTTTATGTGTCATTGTCTTTCTGAAATTGTATAAATAAGGTGATAGAAGTAAAAAAAGTATCCTTCATCCAAACCTTGCCTTACCTACGCCTTATAACAAGGCAAAAAAAAAGACACGCATTATCAAAGGAAAACACACACACTTGAATCTTTTTATTATTTATTATAATAGCACATATTAGAATCTTGGATAGCATAAATATCATAAGCCTAGAACTAAAGAATAACAATAATCAGCTATCCTTATTGGATGATAGTTGTAAAAATAGGTAAGTGAGTTGAAAATCATTTACAAGCCTCATACAATGAGCGTTTTGAACTCTTCAAGCCGAGTAAAACAAGAAGTATTCCAATGTAGTTTAAATTGTAAGCTTCTTCAAGTAGTTGGAACTTGTTAAGATTCCATGGAGGAAACCTAAACCAAAAATCAGTGTAATAACTTCTCCTAGCCACAGCTTTATGGTGACTGAATGCATCAAATGAGAACTTCCCATGATACTTGCCAAATCCACATTCACCAACTCCTCCAAATGGGATGCTATCCGCTACATACTGCAAAAAAAAAAAGTTATCTTTCGTATAACAATTGATGTGCTTGATAAAATTAACGGTTGAAATAAGTGATAAATATATAATGACATAAAAATATATTTTTAATTAATATTATTTTTCACAATAAGATAGTGAGGGTAAAAATGAGAAAAAATAATACAATATAAATTATAAGCTCAAATGCAACTTAAATAGTCTTAAAAAAAATGAAACTTAGATCCTATACAATCAACTTACAATGGAGCCGATTGAAAACCGTTGAATTAAAAGAAAAATCATCTTTTTTGATCTACTAGTCTATAGAGGATTCAATTTAGAAAAAAGTTATAAGCTCATGAAAAAATGTTATAGACTCGAGAGAGAAGTTAAGTAGCAGTTTATAGCAGCTTGTAAACCAAAACCTTACTAGTTTCATAGCAATGAAAATATGCCAATTAGTTTTTTAATTAATGAAGATAATGAAAGTCACTATCAGCAAATAAATACCTGTAGAATTGCATCATTAAATACAATGCTCCCAGATGATGTTTCAGATACCAATCTTCTCTGCAGTGTTTTGTTCTTTGTGAAGGCATAAATTGCTAGAGGTTTAGGCTTTGAGTTTATGAACTCAACACCGTCTTCAATCTTCTCCAGCTGCAAATAAACAATTGAAACTACTAATTAAAAGGGACTAAAAATAAGAAAAGGAATAAATAAAGAAATTATGTTGCAGATATATATCTTACAGTTATTATGGGAAGCACAGGGCCAAAGATTTCTTCTGTCATGATTGCTGATTCAAGTGGGGGATCTAGTAATATTGTTGGTTCCATAAATCTACATAATTTTTTAGTCCAAAAACACTTTTGATAAGAAAGATATAGTCATGAAGGCAAAATTGGTCTCTTTTAGGTTGGTTAATGCTTTGAAAACCATAATTTCAGAAAGTATTGTAAAATAAAACGGTGAGGAAAATATTGTATATAATAGTATATTCTCTTATATGTTTATTAGGAGAAGCGAAAATAAAAACAAGATAACAATTCCTAAAAGGGAAATGTTAGTTATAGGGAAAAGACATTTCACGAAGAAAAAAAATCATGATGTTATTTTAACAAATGTCATGGTCCACCTCTTTACATCATACCTTCTATAATGCGGAAGATCCAATGATAATTTTGGGACATTTTTTGCCGCGATAAATATCACCTCTCTTTCAAATTAGTCTTTTGATTTTTTTCAATCATATATGTCCTTTTTTTAATAAGTCAATTTAATCATTGAAATTGTATGATGGAGATTAATGAGATTAAATTTTGATCAAATCAATGACATTTTAAAATTTAGTTGATTTTAAAAATTAAATTGACTGTGATCTATAATTTTAGACACTAAATTGATGATCCATGAATGTTAAACTCGGATTGAACATTCTAGCTAGTAAGAAAAGAGAGTATTAGTTACAAGTCATCATCGTCCATGGAACCACCAAAAACCACCGATTCTTTGACATTAGGTTCACTGAGAAGACTCTTGATTCTATTGGAATGTTGTTTATTAACAATCCTTGCAATGGTGTTGGATTCTTTTGGGTTGTCTCCAAACATTTTCTTAATCCCTTCCTTCATTAATTCCACCTAAAGAGAACAAAAAAAGGAGTAATGCTTCAAGATTAATAGTGTAATAGCAGCATAATCAATAACTTGGAAAAAAAAAATCATTTCTTGCTTTTTACCAATGTGGAACTGAAACTCTTCTCTACAAGGACATAATCAATTGCTATGCATGCTTGTCCTGCACAAGCCCCATACTTTGCCACCAAAATTCGTTTCACAGCCATCTTATTGTTCAACAAAAATAAAAATCTAGTAAGCAATTTAAAAAAACTATAGGGGAAGAAAAAAATTACTATTAGTTGAAGTGTTATCACCGATCATTTTACCAATGTCCTAGAAAAGATTTAAACTATGTCATTTGAGATTATGAGTTCAAACTCTTAACATATAACTGATATCTAATGGACCAGCAAACAATTTGTCATCATGCTTAGTGTTTATATTAATAAAACTTTTTTTAAAATACACAAAATGACAACCATCGTAAACTCACGTACTCAAACCCCGATCGCGATGTCCGACCTAACGATTTCGGTATTTTTATCGGTTAAGTGAAGACTTGTGTACTATATTAATAAAACTAATATATAAACAAAAAATAACTCTTTTTTTTCTTGTCCGTCAATAATTTGCTACTTTTGTTGTCCTTTCTACAGTGCCTTTCTACAATAGAAGGTACATTCCATGTGACAAGATTAAATGAACATGTACCTCTCTGTCCCAAGAAGTTGAAAGTGAATCAACCAGCGCTGGACATTTTCCTCCTAACTCCAAAGTTATAGGAGTGAGATGCTCCACTGCTGCAGACATAACAATCCTCCCCACTCGTGCACTTCCTAATATTTTGGATCATTACAAGTTTATATTTTTATTTTTTTTATCATTGATAAAATCAAAAGTTAAGAAAATTGAAATGAAAAGCAATATAATTAATATTTATGATGATGATGATGATGATGAGAAGGTAAAAGAAATAGTAAGATTGACCCGTGAAAAAGATCTTGTCCCATTTTTTATGTAGGAGTTGGTCTCCAATCTCTGGTCCACCTTCAATGATCTTAATGCCATTATTGTCCAAATAATTTGGTAGAACAGTGGCTAGAAGAGAAGAAGAAGTAGGGGCCATCTCTGAAGGCTTTAGGACTGCAACGTTTCCAGCAGCTATGGCTCCAATTAATGGCTCCAAGGACACTCCTGTTTCATAAAACCAACTATAACTTGTTGATATTGTAACCAAGAGTGGCACAACTTTGAACTTGATTTTTTTTTATAGATTTAATTTGTATATACTAAAAGTTTATTTTATGTCTGCATCCATATTTTACTCACCAAAGGGAAAATTCCATGATGAGATTATGAGGACTAGACCAAGAGGCTCAGCAACAATTTCTGCACTTGAAAGTAGTGCTATTTGGGGCAGTTTAGCCTGTTAATTTGAAAATAATAAGGCACATTGTAAATTTTAATATGCTAATAACAATAAGTATAGTTTTGGAATGGAATTCTTTAATTTCATGTAAAAGTATGGTGCAATTGTTCTTCTTTTCAATAAACTTACTAAATATAATGGAAATATAAAATATACTTTTCTCATTTGTTTACATATATAAGCTAACCTCTTTACCAGCCATCCATTTTTTGAAGGACTTTATTGCCAAATCAATGGATTTCTTTAACGTTCCAACCTATAAATATATACACACATATGGATTAATTAAGCAAACCAAATCAAACAGATATATACTATATTACTACTATAAGAGTAGCAAGTAGAATATGAAACACACCTCATCTCTAAAAGCCTCAACATGATGCTTCCCTAAATCCTTCTTGAGGGCCTTCAAGATTTCTTCCTCATTTTCTTTGACAAAGTTACGCAACCCTTTTAGTTGTAATTCTCTCCATGATGCTTCTTTTGTTTTTCCACTCCCATAATACTTCCTCATGTTCTTTATATCTCTCTCCAAAGATTCCACTGAGAACTCCATGTCACCAATATTAGAGACTGATGGACCAAAACTATGAACTACCACTGCTATATATATATATATAGACACTCACTTTTAACTGCCTTATATATACTAATGAAGTACTAGTATATGATTTTACTATCTTTATTAACGGTCAAATGATTATACTATTTTTACATAGAAATGTTAGTAATTAATGGTTATGTTAGTTTTTGGGATCAACTCTGACACCTTTTAAAACTCATTCAATGTTCATAAGTTAATCAATCGAACTATCTAAGCGGGGGCAAATTATTATACTATTACCTTTTACTGTAAAAATACTTCCCTTGACTCAACTATTAGGAAAAATAGTCTTTGATGTTGATTTTTTTTGTCAAGTAGCCTAATCATTAAAAATTCATATTTTTAAGATGAATAAATGGGGTGTCCGAGTGTTGAATTTAATTATAAACAAATTTTAACCCGTCTTTTTCTTGTTTAATATCATTATTTTAAAGATCATCTTCACTTAATTCTAGACATGTAAAATGCAACGACCTTATACTATTTTAGGTTTAGGAAATGTTTTTAGACGGTTTAGGAAATGTTTATAACGAACTTATACCTTGAGAATTGAGATGACTCATCTTAGTATGTGAAATGTGTTTAGACGATTTTCAAACCGATTTAAAATAACAAAGTTTTAATCCGGTTGCGATAAATACCTGTCTTAAACTTTTTATTAACAAACGGTCTCATGTAACAATGGTTTTGGCGACTTTTTATAACAACCGGCTTGAAAAGTTTTTAATATACATTAAGTTGTTTTATATTTTTTAATAATATATAGTGTTGTTCATTTGTATTTCTCTATTGTTCTAATCAAATTGCACATCGCGAAAAAAAAGTTCCCTATGCACTTTCTTTATTTGCTTCCATTCATTAACATCAATTATCTTTTCTATAATTCAAAGTTAAAATTATCGGCTATAAAATCAAAGGATGTTCATATTATATTAGAAAAAAATATATATTCCAATAAACAACTAAATAAATAGTTAGTAAAAAGAAGAAGCAAATCAGAATATAAAGTGTGAGAAAACAACTACATATAACACTATGAAATTACTTTGAAACAATTTTTAGCTCTGACAATCCATCAAAGACGATGATGTTGTATCATATGACACTTCTGCTATAACTCTGTCCTTGTAGCGAAATCCGGTCAAAAGTGCTTTTGAACCCTTAATATTTATAGTTAAGCTATACCACTAGAATATTTGCTCAGTTGCTTCATTTCCATTTGTGTTATAGATGCCTCTCCTTATTTTGTTCTTAGTTATCTCTCCATGCTTGATGTCCATCTGAACATATGCCTCTCCTTATTGTAATTTGAATATAAAAAAAATCTATCCAAAATAGAATTCTCTAGTGTTCTCATCTCAGATTCATTCCATAGTGGATTGAGTCAATATCATATGTTTCAACAAATAACTCCTCCAGTGATGTTTAATGTGCAGTCACTGGTCGCTTAAGACTCATCTGAAGGATATTTTATTTTGTATCTTGTATCATTCAAGTACAATAAGATACTCCTCATAATGTAATCCTAGAGTCATAGTCTTCTTAAGGCACCTTATGACTTTTTCAATAGCATGTCAATGTTTCTCACTTGGTCTACTACATTCAGTGACATATCTAAGGACTGCCAATGATGCTCGCATATTCTATTTTTAAATCGGGTGAATATGGCTTTTTAAATCGGTTATGGGTCCGATTTATAGGTGACCGATTTAAAAAATCGTTCTGATTTTAAGTCTCCCCCTTTACCCGATTTAAAATCTTTTATTAAGTCCATTCACCCGATTTAAAAGCTTCTAATTAAATCGGGTAAACTCATTTAAAAAAGGTTAAAAAGGGTCAAAAAATAATCAGGTTTTTAAGTCGGGTCACTCATCCCATTTAATAAACATATTTTAGATCGGTTCAACCGATTTAAAATCATTTATTAAGTCGGTTCAACCGATTTAAAAACTGTTATTAAGTCGGTTCAACCGATTTAAAATCTTTTATTAAATCGGTTCAACCGATTTAAAAACTGTAATTAAGTCGGTTCACCCGATTTAAAAGCTTCTAATTAAATCGGGTAAACCCATTTAAAAAAGGTTAAAAAGGATAAAAAAAATCAGGTTTTTAAGTCTGTTCACTTATCCCATTTAATAAACATAATTTAGATCAGTTCAACCCTTAATTATAGTACAAAATTTAATTAATTAATCTAAAATATAATGTATACTGTCACTAATATGAAATATCATATTATCAAATTTCATATTAAACTTGTCATTGTTACAATATCAAACAAATTTAAAGTTACGATATCATAAAACTAGACAAAAGCTAAACATTAATTGTCGTTTCAAAACATAACATAATTAATTTACTTCAAAGTCTTTCCAGAATGAAACTTGCACAGCGTTCTTGAACCTTTGTCATTTCATCATCAGTAAACGGAGTTTTGTCTCCGAAAATCTGGAAAAAAAAAGTTAATATAACATATTAGAATATTAAATTAACTTTAAAAAAACATAAGAAACACAAATGGTTGAAATATTTAGTTACACACCATATCCCATGAGTCAGTAATGCTAGCTGATACAATGTTCAACATATGTATCATTATATAGTAGCCACACTCATAATTGGTCGATTGTCTTTGGCACTACAATTATCATAAATATGAAATTATATTGAGTAAATATCATATATACAAAACTTATATAAAAGTATGGATTCTTCATGTATAATTTTTAACTTACTGTGGGAATCTCCCATGCTGGCTTTCTCGACTTTCTCAAACCAGTCAACTTGTTATACCCAGCTATAGCACTACAGTAATAAAATACATTTATATAAATTGTCGTGTAAAATATCTTTATTAAATTACATCCAAGTTAAATACTTACGAATTAACAATGTGCTCAATATTTTTATCTGGCTTCCAACCCATCGAACATAGGAAAACAACAATTTGTTTTTTTGGTTCAATAATGAGCAATTGCCAATGGCGACTACATTGGGAAAAAAAATTAAATTTGTTAACTTTAGGTCTTTCTAATATATATGATCAACTATATATAGAGAAATAATAGTATGGAGATCAAATACACTTACTTTTTCCGGTAAGGTGCAAAATAACAAACTTTGTTACCCTCGCAAATCTTTGCGGTTATATGAGCCTGTGATATATCTTGGTCACTTTCAGCGTGAATGAAAAATGGATCAACGAAACCATACACATGACTATTTTCCAATTGAGTACAGAGGCGTTCGATATACCTAAAATATTTAAAAACAATTCAGAATCAGAATGTGATTACACACTAACATTTCATAGATACAAAGGCACAAACGGAGACATTTTCCTAAATGATCTATCTACTTTAAAGCACATACAGGGGCATAAATAAGGGTGAACATGTACTTACACCACCCATATTCGTAGAATCGTGAGGCATAAATCTTCATTCTTCATACACAACTCCATAATATCTCTCAATGGGAGGTAAAAAGAATTATTCTCATCCAAATCGAACTTCACAGGAACTTTTCGTGACATTATCCTTAACATCAACTTTTCAGTGTAAGAGTTTTCAGGTTCTGACCTTTTCGATGGAAGATCATCTTTTCGAATTCCTTTAACATCCTAAACAATTAAGATAAAATGTTAGTCAACATAATTAAATGGGCCCAAGTGCAAATAGATAAAGACATACACAATGAATACCTTATTAGAAACTAGACGCAAAAGTCTTTTTGGCCATTGAATAAAAGTGTTGAGGGCCTCGCCAACCTTTGTCACCTCATCTGTGGGCATGGGGACTTGAGCATCCGAATCTAGCACTTTAGATACTGCCACCCTCACCATATCATTTTCTAACAGCTGATTATGTATGGTTGGTCCCAACTTATATACATTTGCATATGCCACTATGTGATGTTTATTATCAACATATAATTCACACTCTTCTGGGATATCCTCATCATCATCCTCTAGTCTATGCGGCACTGCAGAACAACTACCTTTTGTGCTCACATGTATATTGGTACTAGGAGAACATATTGGGAAATGTTGAGATAAAGCCGGAATAGATGATATATCCCGCATCACTTGATCCCTGATCTCCTTAGTAAGATCTTCTTTTATGGTTTCTAGTTGTTTGCTATTCAAAACAAGTGGGTAAGAGGCAGCATCATGCGAATATGGACCAAAATATTGTCGAATTCCCACACCTCCACCAACAGCACGAACACCTCTCGGGTGTTCAGGTCGTCCAATCGCTTCCGCCAAGATATCTTTACGTCCTTGTGGAACAAAGAGTCCTGCAGTTGTTTTTTCAACAATAAAATCCTACAAACATAAAATTAAAATAATAAGCATCAAAGTATATAAGAGAAGAGAATAACATATGCATATAGACCAAAAAACCAGCAAATCCAATTACTGATAAGTGTTAGAAAGTGAGTAATTTCATGTCTTATTTGATGGCATTTTAGTTACTTGTTTACACAAGGAAAAAGCTAAGAATTGATGAATAAATGCCATTTATGCTTTTTATATCTTACTATGCCCCATTTGTGTAGGAAAATGCAAACCAGGACTTGAAATTAGCAAAGAATCAAGAAGAAAAGAACAAAGCACTTCGCAGGGCTAAGGCAAGTAGAGTCTGATGCCAGAATCTGAGTCTGATACTAGAGTCTGATACCAGAGTCTGAGCTTCAGACTCTGGATGTGCTTTTGAGCTTCAGACTCTGGATGTGCTTCTGAGCTTTAGACTCAGGATGTGCTTCTGAAGCAGAACAGAACAGAAACCTCATGAGACTCTGCATATATTGAACATTAATTCAGACACTCTTCTGAACATTCAGACTCTCATTCAGACTCTCATGTAGAGCAGAACAGAAAAACAGATTGCCTATAAATAGGTTCTGAAGCAGAACAGAACAGAAACCTCATGAGACTCTGCATATATTGAACATTAATTCAGACACTCTTCTGAACATTCAGACTCTCATGCAGAGCAGAACAGAAAAACATATTGCCTATAAATAGGTTCTGAAGCAGAACAGAACAGAAACCTCATGAGACTCTGCATATATTGAACATTAGTTCAGACACTCTTCTGAACATTCAGACTCTCTTCTGAACATTTAGACTCTTATTCAGACTCTCATGCAGAGCAGAACAGAAAAACAGATTGCCTATAAATAGGTTCTGAAGCTGAACAGAACAGAAACCTCATGAGACTCTGCATATATTAAACATTAATTCAGACACTCTTCTGAACATTCAGACTCTCTTCTGAACATTCAGACTCTCATGCAGACTCTCATTCAGACTCTCATGCAGTCCTCATTCAGACTCTCATTCAGACTATCCATTCAGTCTTATCACTAGCATCATGCAGTCCTCTACTTCCATTCAACCTAAACCAACTATAATCAACCCAAACCAAATACTATACTGCTAATCTCTTAAAGAATGCATAGTCGGATGCAACAATGGACAAAATCACCACTTTTATGATTAGCCATAAGAGAAATTTCAATTGGAGACAAGGCAAGGTTAGAGAAATTTACTTACGATTTTATCGACCATACAACGTGTTTCTTCAGACATGTACTCTCCTAATGACTTTTCTCATGCCCTTATCCACTTCTCATACCGTTTTGGTGGGGATGGAGGTGCAACTATTGAGTCTCCAATTGATTCTTGTCTTTGTTTTATTTTATCTTGCATCATCTTTTCTTCAAGCAACTCATATCCTCCACGAGACAATTTGTGGGGGTATTTATTATGAGCCTGAATCAATTTCCCCCTATTTCTTTTCTCCTGTTACAAATAACACATAAAAATTAACGGAAATACTAACAATAAATTTAATTGATATACTAATTTTAAGTCCAACAAACCAGAAAGTAAGGATCCTCCCGCGTCTTAATAAACACCTGCTATGTTTCCTCATCAATAAATTTATATGTTCCAACAGGAGATTTGTCACTTAATTCCCCATCATTTAAATATCTCCTTGTCAGGGCTGTTTTGAATGCCCTCCAACGTTCACACGCATAGGATAGCCATTTGTCTTTCAATTTTGAAATATTATGAGTATTAGGAATATCCCATTGTTCATGTGTTATATAGCAGATAAAAAAGTTAGTGTATGGAAATAATATAATTAAGTGTTACAATTGACAATCATAAATAGTATTACCATGATATCATCCCAAATCTGATTTTTAACACTTTCACTAACAAGATCCCAATGATCCACCAAAATACTGACTTTGCTTCTAGCAATGGAACCCACATGACTTTTGATTTTTTTTTCTGTTTTCCCCTAAAGGCTTTTTGGTCCATTGATCGAAATCGATCAGTATCTTTCACCATTCAAACGTTGAAGTGACAACTGTGTCATTCGCGTTGCACCTCGAACTCTCTTTTTGGCAGGCTGAGTATTCTTCTCACTTTGTGCAGGAGCTGATGGATCACCCACGAGTGTGTCAACACTATTTTCGGTAGGCTGAGTATTCTTCTCACATTGTGGAAGAGCCGATGAATCACCAATTTTTCTATTCACCCCTTTTTTTTGGTAGGCTGAATATTCTTCTCTCTCTGTTGAGGAGCTGCTGAATCACCAAATTGTCTATTCACCCTCTTTTTGGCAAGCTGAGTATTCTTCTCTATGTGTTGAGGTGCTGATGAATCACCAATTTTTCTATTCACCCTCTTTTTGGCAGGTTGAGCATTCTTCTCGATTTGTGGAGGAGCTGATGGATCACCCACAAGTCTGTAATATAAAAATATAATAATGGCAAGTATCAATTTTAAATAATGAATAAAAAATGTTAAGAATCAAAGTAAAAATTATTGATAAAATAAAATTTACCGCATATGGATATAACTATTTTCTAAGATTTTCCTGTTTGAATATTTTCCCATATCCCTTCATTATGATCATCACGAGTGGCATACACGTCGTCCGCTATAGTTTCATCAATAAAAGTAGGAATCCCTTGAGAGAAAGAAGGAGTCTCGGAAATATCTAGGGAATCTTGACTTTCATGCATGTTTTTACCTTGTAGAACCATTGACCACTTTTTGCTAGAGGGATCACGAACATAAAATACTTGTTTTGCTTGGGATGCCAGAATGAAGGGCTCATTTGTATAAGCTGCCTTTTCAAGGTCCACCAGTCTAAAACCAAGATCATCGGTTTTAACTCCACTATTTATGGCAATCCATTTACATTTAAATATAGGCACTTTAAATTTAATGAAATCGACATCCCAAATCTCATCAATGATCCCAAAGTAAGGTATGAATGCCATAACCGGATTTTTATCTTTTGAACTAGAGAAGTGCATGCCCTCAGCTATGACCATCACCCCACTGTTTTGTACTGCACTCTTGTCATCCTGAGTCTTTGTATAGAATGAAAAATTATTGATATCATAACCAGTCCAAGTTATGACATCAAACTTGCTAGCCATTTTAATTGAACAGAAGCTGTATTGTCACTTAAAATGGTTTCTTTAAACCATTTTAAGAAAGTCTTGTTATGCTCATTCAACAACCATTTTCCATTCATTCTAGGATTTCTATCCTTGACAATGACTTTATGAGCAGAAAGGTAAGGTTGAACCTCGTCAGTGTTAGTCAATATATACAAATGAGCTTTAAGAACTTCCTCACGCCCCATGGCTTTAAGTTTTAAGCCTCGGGTACCCTTACCTGCAAATCTTCCCTCATGACGAGACTTAGGAATTCCTATTGCTTCTGCGTCTGACATATGGTTAGAACAAAACTCAATAGCTTCTTCTGCAATGTATCTTTCAATAATAGATGCTTCTGGATGGCGTTGATTCTTCACATACCCTTTCAAAATTTTCATGTATCGTTCAACTGGAAACATCCACCTCAAATAAACAGGACCACATAACCTAATCTCTCTCACTAGATGAACAATTATGTGAACCATGATGTCAAAAAAAAGAAGGAGGCAAATACATCTCAAGTTGGCACAAGATAATTGCAGCCTCATTTTCCAATTCATCTAATTTTTTAGGATCTATAACCTTGCTACAAATAGCATTGAAGAATGAGCACAACCTAGTTAAGACATTTCTAACTTTTTTAGGCAGTATGCCACGAATAGCCACCGGTAGTAATTGTTGCATCAATGTATGGAAATCATAAGACTTCAATCCAATTAATTTCAAATCTTTCATAGAGACAAGACTCTTCACATTTGAAGAGTAACCTTGTGGCACTTTTATATCATGCAAACACTCACAAAAGCTTTTTCTCTCATTTTTTGACAAAGTGTGACAAGCTGGAGGCAAATATGTTTGTTTACCATCTATCCGTGGAGCTAACTATTGTCTTATACCCATCTCAACCATATCTAGACGAGCATTCACACCATCCTTTGTTTTGCCATTAATGTTGAGAAGTGTTCCAATTACACTATCGCAAACATTTTTTTCAACATGCATCACATCGATACAATGTCTAACATCTAGACTAGACCAGTAAGGAAGATCAATGAACACAGACCTCTTCTTCCATATATTTTTCTCAACATATTTTTTTGTTTCTTCCCAAATATAACATTGACACCTTTCAACCATTTATGTACTTGCTTTCCAGTTAAGGCTTTCAGAGCAATTTTCCAATCTGGGTGTCCATTAAATGCTTTTCACAACCTACGATATGGGTGATTCAGTTTGAGAAATTTCATATGTCCAAGGTAAACTGTCTTCCTTCCATGTTTCAATTGGTGGTAGCAAGTGTGTTGTTCACATATAGGACATGCTTTATGTCCCTTAACGCTATAACCAGACAAGTTCCCATATGCGGGAAAATCATGGATGGTGCAAAATAACATTGCACGCATCTTGAAATAATCACGAGAATGGGCATCAAAAACATCAACGCCTTCCTCCCAAAGCATTTTCAAGTCTTCAATCAATGGATTGAGATAAACATCTATGTCATTTCCAGGTTGCTTTGGGCCTGAAATCATCATGGATAACATAATGTACTTGCGCTTCATGCAAATTGAAGGAGGTAGATTGTAGATAACTAGGAGAACTGGCCATGAACTATGGTTACTACTTAAGTTTCCATACGGATTCATTCCATCTGTAGCAAGTCCAAGCCTAAGTTTTCTTGTCTCTTTCCCGAATTCCGGATATAAATCATCAATTTTCTTCCATTGCAAAGAATCAGCCGGATGACGAAGATACCCATCACGTTTCCTCTCATCTGCATGCCATCTTACATTTTTTGCATCATTTGCATTAGCAAACAATCGTTTAAGTCTTGGAATTATTGGAAGATACCATACCACCTTCGCAGGAGGACGCTTTGAGCTATCATCACAATCGAAATCATTCTCCTTCACTTTGTAGCGTGATAGCCCACACCTAGGACAATTCTTCAACGTTTCAAACTCATTTCGGTACATACAATCATTTGGGCAAGCGTGTATTTTCTTATACTCCATACCCATCGGACACAATATCTTCTTAGCTTCATAGTTACGATTAGGCAATGTGTTACCTTCTGGAAACATTTCTTTCAATAGCTCAAGCAATTCAGTAAAGTTTTTATCTGTCCATCCATGTCTTGCCTTCAAGTTAAATAATCTCAGCACCGCAGCCAGCCGTGAGAAGTTTGTGCACCCCGGATACAAAGGCTCTTCTTTGTCACTACACAAATTGTCAGACACATGCGCTCGCTGAAAAGACTCTTGGCTGATATCACGAATCATGTTCTCTAGCCGATAATAATCCATATCAACATCAACTTCCTTTCTTTTTGACCCACTTGTATTGTTTACCGACTGACCATGCCATATCCATTTGGTATAATTTTGGCAAATCCCGTGACAAATAAGATGATCAATTATTACCTCAAAATGGAATGGGCCTCCGTTGAAACATTTAACACAAGGACAATAAAACCTTCCATTATTCTCAGGAAGTTTTTCAAAAGCAAACTGTATAAACTCTTTCACTCCTTTCTTATACTCTTCACTAACGCGGTTAGCACTTATCCAACTACGATCCATAACTACTACTGAAAAAACATACAGCCACAAAAACTATATTAAGGTGCTTACTTTTCACTTACTTTTCAAGAGAAGATGGCTGCAAGAAGACTAAATGATGCCCTATAAGACTTTCTAGCCATTATAAGCTAAAGAAATGGCTAGCAAAGAAAAACAAATTCGACATCATACGATGTCTAGCAAGCATTTCCTTCAGAAATGGAATCAAGAGACGAAATATACCATCTCAACAACAAGGCATATGATCGTGCAAATGTTATTTCCATATTTGTAGTGAATATATTTGTCACTTTCATTCACTTTATACTCATTCGATATCTTTAGGTTGTCAAATTTTCCATGCCATTTCTTAGGATTTATTTTTAGACCATGCAAAGATTTTTCCAACTTGCTGACTGATAAGTGCCAAAAATGAGTTAAAAAGCTCATAATCACTGATCAAATGCCCAATATTGCTTTTACTTCTTTCCCCATCCATTTGTGCAGGAAAATGCAAGCCAGGACATGATTTGAGCAAAGAATCAAGAAGAAAAGAATCTGATAAACTCGCCCAGCGAGCTAATGGCGAGTCCTTGGCGAGCTCAGGCAGGGATTTTCAGGAGCAGGGGAACTTGATTTCGCTCAGCGAAATATTCATCGCCCAGCGAGATCCAAGGCGGTTTAATGCTACTTGAAGACGTGGCTGAAAACCA
Organism: Medicago ruthenica; assembly: GCA_018208015.1. Classification (NCBI taxonomy): domain Eukaryota; kingdom Viridiplantae; phylum Streptophyta; class Magnoliopsida; order Fabales; family Fabaceae; genus Medicago; species Medicago ruthenica. The sequence continues at coordinate 98,096,596 of CM031372.1, read as the reverse complement.
CTGGTGAAGAAATCTCAACTCGCCGGGCGAGTGGAATCTCGCCGAGCGAGATGTCACTTTCAGCTTTTAGTATTTAAGCTTTGTTTAATTTTTTTTTTTTGTAGAGAACATTATTATTACAGTTTAGTAATATTTTAGGATTTAGTTTTAGACAGAAAATAGGGCTAGAAGCTTTGATCTTCATGGAGCAAGAATGATTGAAGGTGGAATCAACTAAGACTCTTTGGGAAATCAAGAACTTGGCTTTGAATCATCATCTTCTTTACACTTTTGTACAGTTGTCATGAAAATGAACAACTAACTTCCCTTTGTTGGGATTGGAGGTACTTTATCTAGCTTAGATGTAATCTTTGCTCTTTAAATATATGATTTTAGCAATTTATGTGATATTGAGTTTATTCTTGCTATTCATTATCATGATTTGATTTAAATGTTATTGACGAATACTTTTAAATCTTTGGTGAGAATAATCTTCTATTAAAACAAGAAATTCTAGACATAGAATTATGTTTTGATAATCGCATAAAGTGTCGGAACGTAATGCTTTCGGATCGTTTAATAGATTGAGAAATCGTCGATTAAACGATACGATCGATCTCACGACGTCATTTGGACACGAGTGGTGTTGTCGAGTGATACGTGATAATTTTGCTAAAACGCTAGAATTCATATGCATGATGTTTAGATTATTTTCGATGCCCGATTGAGGAACTCTAATCTCAACGCTTTTATTCCCTATTACTTGTCGTTTTATTATCGCTTTTACATTCCATTAGTTTATATGCAAACAAGTTACAAAACCCTTACTTAAAACGATAACGATTGTTGAACGGCTTGAGATAGCGCACTAGTCCCTGTAGAGACGATAAAAATATACTTACTTTTGACCAACGTCACTGACCTTGTTTTCTTGTCTTGAATCGCAAAACCTTCTGGTTGTTCCATATAGATTTCTTCTTCTAGTTTACTATTTAATGAGGCAACTTTCACATCCATTTGGTGTACTATCAACTTATGAACAGCGGCTAAAGGGACTAGCACTCTTATGGATATGATTCGATTGACTGGTGACTAAGTGTCGAAGAAATCTATATTTTTTTTCTCTTTGCCTAAAACCTTTTTCTACAAGGTGAGCCTTGTATTAAGCAACCGAACCATCAGGTTTTAGACTCTAGAGAATCCATTTCATCGTTTACTGTTTTTTTTCTTTTCAAAAGTTAGCATCCAATGAAGACAAAGCTTCTTGAATGCCAGATGGATCCTCTTCCAATATACAAACCATATAACTAGGTTTATACTCTTTAGCAGTTATAGCTTTCTTACCTCTTTGAGGTTCTATAACATCTCGTACAATGTTTTCATAAGTGTTTCTGATTACTGGAATATGATCAGATGCAGTGCCCCCACTAGCTCTCAATTTAAAAGAGGAAATTACTTTTCCCCCACTAATGGCGTGCTTTCGTTAGCGCCCCCACTAGTGCCCCCATTATTCTTTATTTAAAGGGGTATTTATTTACATAGAAATCGGTATCGTTTAATTCTATGCTCACTTTAGCATTTAGGTTTTAAAACTTATATCCTTAGTTATTTATAACATACCCAATGAATACACATTCATAGGCTCTACTAGTGAGTTCAACTCTCTTGGGGTCCAGAATCCAAATGTAGTCCAGACAATCCCAAGTTCAAAAAATAAGACAAGTTAGGTTGTCTTTTCTTAAAAAATTCTTAATTAGAAATTTTGTTCTTAGACTTGGGTACTCTATTCAACATAAATTTCAATTTTTTATAAAAATTGAACATATCAAGCGTATCAATTTTATTTTTCAAAATTTACAGTCATCAATAAATATGATAAAATATATTTTTATCATTTCTAGTTTTAGTGTCATCAAGTTCGCATATATCATAATTTATTAAGTTTAGAGGTTCAAATTCTCTAAACACTGATTTATATGAACTTTAGGTTCATTTATCTTGACTGCAAAAAATAAAATTTTCTAATCATATAACTTTGGAATTAAATCCAAGTTACTCAAGTTTAAAATTAAACGCTTGTTCATATGATAAATTTTGACATGTCAAATATTAAAATCACACAACTTATAAAATAGAAGGAGAATGTAATTTTGAGCATATCATCAAAGGCGCAACCTTTTCCCAACAATAATGCATGGTGCACAAGTCTATTTTTAAGGTTGAGTCAACTCAATCTTATTCAGATTCTTTCTTATTTTGGAGCATGCATCACATCCTAGAGAATAGTTTTCTTTTTAGACGTGATTTGCAACTTCACATCTCCATTGCCAACGAATTTAATGGTGTTATAATATTTTAACAACATTTTCTTATTTACAGCAGTAGCCTATGTTTTTGAACATAGCATAATCATAGCAAACACGGCGCGAGACGCTAATGTTTATCCACCATTCACTTAATTCACCAACTAGATTGATTTAACTAGTCATATCAGTGAATTTCTTTATAGTTAGGTTAAGTAGCGGAGCAACAATTTACTTGTTCATATACTTGCGGAACATATGACCTGGTTTCTCACAATTGTATTAAAAATAAATTGTGAACCAGTGTCATTTCTTGATGATGGCTGCTGATTTTTAATATAGGACCTTTTTGGGTTCCTATTCTCTTGGCAATTAGTTTATTTATTCACAGTGCGGTTTTGATTTTTGAAAATAGTTTTTAAACAAAAATTTAAAATCGCATATGTGAATTTCTTAGTGTTGTTGTTATAACAACAATCACTTCATTGTTTCAGTCCAAAGATGTATTTCTATAGGCTTTTTTTATCCTTGTTTTATTTCTGGGACAACTAAATCTCAATAAGTAATTTCTTCGGTAGACATGGCAGATTAAAACGTCTTAAAATTGCTGTTTTTGGATTTCCAAACTGTTGTATTTGGATTTCCAAATTTTATTTTAAAGGAGAATATTTACCGAAGTTGTTACTAGGTTGAGTCACGACCAGGTCGCTCTCTTTAAGACGTTTCGTGGCACTGCCCAAAATTGTGCAAGGCAGACTATCAACCACGCCGCCTCCAGGATAAAACAAGTCCAGCTACAACTGTGCGGTTAACTACTGCACTGTAGAAAACCGTTCGAGATTTACTCCTCCAATATGATACTAAGACCACTCTTTAATACTGAAACCACTTTCTAATATGGTACTGTGATCACTCACTTTATTATGATGCTAAGACCACTCAAATATGGTGTTATCACCATTCTAGCCTTTAAGTTCTCCAAAATATCAATATGGTACTACGACCACTCAAATATGGTGATACCACCATTCTAACTTTTTAACTTCTCCAAGAGTAGAAAAATATCGAAAGAATATTTATATACCGTTAAGATCATTCTTAATTCCGACGGGACATTATTATTTCAAAAGGGACTATGATCTTAAAAGTACTCTTTATTCCGAAGGGACAATATTATCGAAGGGACTATGTTCTTAAGACCTTTCTTAATTCCAAAGGGAAATTATATCGAATAGGGACTAAGGTCTTAATAACACTCTTAAATCCAAAGGGACAGAAAAAGAAGATGAGGAGAAGAATAGCTCGTTAACACAAGCTGGAGGAAGAAGAGAGAAAGAGTTCTCGACAACTCAATAGAACTCTTTGGTGTAATTTGAACTGAGTGGAGTCATCTATTTATATAGAGATTTTGTAACTGTTTTAGCAGTTACTCTAATGGATAAGATCAAAAGAAAACTTAACCACTAATCAGTTCAATAACACTTGTGGATAAGATCAAAAGGAAACAAATTCACAAAGGTGGAGGAAACAAACTCATTAGATATGAATGAAGGAAAGATAAGAAATTCAGTTGAATTCTTATTCTTATCACAACCAACATATTTTTTTATTTATGAGAAGTGATATTCATGAGTAAAAATAATAATTACTATTATTTTTATCAATATCAAGTATATAAAATTAAATACCGCAATTTAAATACTACTAATGTGTGTTTTATTTTATGTGGGACCTCCACTCTCTATTTTTTTCAATTCACATCACACTAGCTCAAAGCCTTATTACTTGGTGCTTAATCTTTCAATTTCCTTCCAATTTCACACCAATATTCCAACATAATTTGAATATAAAAAAAATCTATCCAAAATTAAACCGTATTTAATTCAATTGCATAAGATGAACTTTTGCTTTCAAAATCAAATCACATAAGCTGATCAAAATGACGTGTTGATAACCTGGTTTCCTGCATGTATTAAAGATCTCAACGACCATCTTTGTCCTTATTGTTGTCTCAGACGTGGTGCTGCTGGTACTACTATCGACACGTAGACCCATTTCTTCTGTTTTACAACTGTTTGCTAGTAGTTCCCTTAAAAAAAAAAATCTGTTTGCTAGTTGTTAGTACAAGAATATATTTTTTCGAAATTCTATTAACAGGTGTATAAAGATATTTAATGAACTGTCCTTAAAAAAGAGATATTTAATGAACTGCTCTAAAAAAAAATATATTGAACGAAAAAATGAGTTCTCCATTATATCTCAATGAAGCTAAATTAACTACCGGAAGAAAGAAAAAAAATTACCGGAAAATTCAATTGAATTTAAGTAACTAAGTATGAATGAACGAGGAAGCAAAATATGGTCATTATTAGAACTAAACAGTAAGTATCATTTGTGTTGATTAGTTTAAACTTTAAAGCAATTTTTTTTATGTGAAGTAGATGTCTCTACATGCAATTGAAGAGATTAGTCTTTTGAACTGGGGTAGGACGATAATAGATGTCAAAACTCTTTCTCGTGAGGTTTAACACTAATGTGTTTAAACTTGTAACTTTTCATTAAACCCGAAGATATCTCTTACCATCTCAAAGTTTTTGGCTATTTAAAACAAATTTGATCCATAAACCTAAATTTATATATTATAAAAAAGTCATTATTTGTAATAGAAATTTTCTCTTTTCTTTTTTTATAGAATAAAAAATTTCTAGACAACTAATCTTTTCGCTCTTTTTAATTTCAAAGAGTGAATACTCATTTCAATACACCTAAGAAAATCTTCGATGTTCAGTTTGATCATGATAAATAATAAATCAAGATAATATAATCCTCATATGAATCACAGTAAGAAAATAAGTTTCTTTTTAAAGATGGTATTGTTTAAAAAAAAAGTACAATTGGTTAATGACATTAATTAAAAAAAGGACAATTTCCAACCGAAAAAATTCCTAAGTTATTTGTTATTCAATCAATCATTCATTCTTTTGCATTTGAATGATCAATTTTTTTAAGAAATGGAGAGGATTTCAATTTAATTTTCTGTTGGTACTAAAATGGAGGATTGATTGAAAAATAAGTTATTTATGGATTTTTTTGTTGTATGAATTTGTCTCAATTCAATTATTTAACTTGTCACTTTTATTTATTCTAAGGAACCTATTTATCCCTTTTGAAACAATATCATCTAAAAAAATATTTTTACGGTGGTTTATATAGAAATTAAATTGCCTCAATTTATTTTTATCAGTTACTAAAAGTTACTTTTTTTAAAGAAAAAGTTACTTTTATTTTTTCTGAAAATTATGATGTTTTTTTTGGTTACTACAAAACAAAATTATGTTGTTTATAACTGAGAGTAAAATAAGTTTTCACCGAAATAATTATTACTAGTACCATATGTTTGACAGCATGGTGTTTTTTTTTTTGAGCAAGGGTTTTTTTTGTACTAAATATTATTGCCACCTTCAATAAATGTATTTGGTATACTGTCTTTTTCTCCGCATATATTGATAAAAATCATTGGGTATGAGAAGAGACGCCCATTTGCTTATATATTATAGAGGAGTAGTACTAGTAACACTCTCTTTTGAATACTCTCTTTAATACTCACTTTTTTATTGGTTTAAATTATTGCGGGTCAACAATTTGGAGATAGAATCCACAAAAAGTGGTGGGATATACATTGATTTCATTCAATAAAAGAGTGGGTGTTAGAGTGTTCAAAGGTGAATGTTGTTAGCATTCTTCATTATCAATTTACATGATATTGTATAAAGCAAACTTAAAAATATATAAGTAGAAATGCAATATATCTATCTGCCTAAACCCTAAACCCTAATTACGCCCATTTACCTATCTATGCTATATATTGCTACGAGTAATGATATTTATACATCCATTTTATGACAATTTATATGATAATTTTCATTTTCTATTTTTTTATTGATAAAAAACAGTAGAGAAAAAAAAAAGAAAGAGAGAGAGTAACAACACAATAAAAATATGGGAGAGAAACTTGTTTCAAAATGATTTTTAATGCTACTGTACAATAAAATATGCAGACATGTTGTACAAATAAATACAGACATGCACCACATTAATGCCTACTTTTTTCTCTAGTTACTATAGATAAACCATGATTTTATGGTGATGTTTATTATTTTTTTTTGAAAGAGATGTGAAGGTGCAAAAAAAAAAGAGAGGTTGAATTGTAATATTTTATGACAACTTTTAATTTAACCTTTTACGCTTTAAGAAAAGATTCTTTTTTAGGTTCATTGAATAATTAATGTATTTGTTTTACAATGAACCTTAAAAAAGAATCCTTTCTTATATAAAAGACTGGAGAGAGTATTTTAGTACAAATTATATTTTTTTTTTTTATACATTTTTCTTAATCCGTTGTAAATTTTATTATCAATTATATGATTAAACATATCAGTCGCGTTGGGATTTGGATTGATAGATTAATTAATTTTTATATTATTAACATCTTGATTATAAAAAAGCATCCGCAATGAAATACTCCCTCCGTTCCTTTTTAAGTGTCTATTTTGAAAAAAAAATATTTTTATTTAACTTTCACTTTCAAGTTCAATGCAACATTAAATATTGTTTTACAAATATTACACTTAGTTATTTATTGCAGAGAAAGAAATATATGAAATGAGACATTAGATAAATAAGGCCATTATAATAAAAGTATAATTTATTATATCAAAAGTAATAACATTTATTGATTGTCTTGGTTTGTATAAAATATTAAAAAATGACAATAAAAAGGGAACGGAGGCAGTATGATTGAACATATTGGTCACATTGGGATTTGGATCCCCTCTAGTGTGGGAATCAATGGCCATGGACAAACATGCGCTCGATGGAAAAAGTTTTGACATCGTAATAGATGATTAATCGCATTAATAGTCTTCACATAGAAGGAATCAACTCAGTGAACCTAATTATTCCTCCCTACATTTTTACAAGAATAGTTTACAAAAATCGCCGTTATTAAAAAAAGTGTTTGAAGTAATAAATTTGTCATAAATGTATATTAATATTATCAAATTATCTTTTGTTTATAGAGATATTTAATGTTAATTTTTCATATTTCAAGATATACTATTGATAATATTAATAAGGGGTGTATTTGGAAGAAAAAAAGTAATAAATATATCTAGAAATTTGTAGATAATCTTATATTTAGGGACAAATTTTTTTGTAAAGTAGTCTTATAAAAAGAAACAAAAGAAGTACAATTTTTGAATAAAATAATTTTTAATCAAATTTTACTTATCTTCTAATAAACTAATAAAAAAAAGGGTCTCATTTCCCTTGGAATAAGATGGGAATTAATCTCCTAATTTAGTCTAACATATCCTATATTTTCGAAAGGAAGTGGAACTGTATAACAGACCACACAATAATTTTTTCTCCAAAAAGCAGGTCCTGCATGCATAAATATCAATCAAGACATCGAAGAAAAGCCATCAAACAACCAATGCACGGTACGATCATTCATGCTAAACATTTATAGAATGAACAAATCATTCACTGGCTGGGGTCCAATCCAAGATTGTAGCCTATCTACTGGTGCAAGTAGTAGATTTCCATTGATTATAGTTTGAAAGTCTCGTTCAATGAACTGAGAGAGTGGGATACGCATATTTATTTTGGTTACAAGTGGGATACGTAAATGTCATGACAGCGATTATCATAGTTAATAGGGTGGAAATAGGTTGGGTTAGATAAGGCGATCAAGCTTTGCTTAAATAGATCAAGTTTAGTTTAAAAAATTAAGGCTTAATTGCATGTTTGGTTATGTTTATTTTAGGTTTCAAGTTGGTCCATTTTGTTTTAAACGTTTCAAGTTGGTCCAAGCAATGTGTCTAGGAGGTATTCTCGTCGTTTTCCATACAATTCCAATTTAAATCTGAATGTGAACATAATTGGAGCTCAAATTTTAATAGAAACTCCTACTTTCAGGTGTAAAAAGTCAACTCGAAAAGGACAAATTTATGCTAATGTTGCAAACAAAAGGGACCAACTTGAAAACATTTAAAACAAAAGGGACCAACATGAAACCTAAAATAAACGTTTTGGACCAACTTGAAACGTTTAGGACATAAGGACCAACTTGAAACCTAAAATAAACGTAAGTGACTAAACATGCAATTAGCCAAAAATTAAAGTCTAAATTTGATTTATTACATATCAAATGCTTTATTTTAAATCTGACATGGTCTTTTTAAAAACATCGTCTGATCTATTAGCCTAACTAAAAACTTGATTTGCGTTAAAGATTTTAAATATAACATTTGACATATATATAAAAAGACTAACAAACATATATTTCTTAAAAGAGAGGTAATAGGCCAATAAAATTGTGTAAAACATGTATATCCATTTTGTATTATCATATCTATACCCAATGTATAAATGGAATACACCTTTTTTTGCTGGACTTTTATTGGTCAATTTTACCCCCCACTTCCTATTAAAATAATATGTGGATTAATTGAAGGAAAAAAACGAACACTAATTCTCTTTAAAAAGGAAGAAACAAAACACAAAGATATTTATATCTATTCTATACCAATATATAAAGGAAATACACATTTTATTTTATACCAATATATAAAAGGAATACACATTTTTTTGGGGCTTTACTTTTATTGGTCAATTTTACCCTCCAGTTACTATTAAAATAACACGTTGATTTAAAAAAACGTAATTGATTCTCTTAAAAAAAAGGAAGAAACAAAACATAAAAGGATATCTATATTCTATTTCTTCTAGAACAATTTATACCAATATATAAAGAGAAGGGTTGGCAATTGGACCCAAGTCCAATGGGCACCCACAAAAAATATCCATGGTGGGCGGGTAAATACCCCCCGTAATGGTTATGGGCCCGGGCTCGGGGTAATTACCCGCAAATTTGAACGGGTATGGGTATGGGTACAGACACTCTAGTGGCCACCCCCATGCTCGCACATTATATATATTATACCAATGATTTTATTTAATATTAAAGTTAGTTAATTAATCCTAAGTCTTTGATATTTATTGTAATATGCACTTGTTTTTTATATTTTAAATGCTTTTTATTTGGCTAAATAATATGATGCGTAGTATTTTATATGTTGATTTAAAAGATTTCAGATCATATTTTAATTACGTTGTGATATTTTTTGTTATTTATCATCTTTTTGTTGTGAAAGTGCGGGTAATGGGCGCGGGTACGGGCACTTAGATACCCATAGAGTATGGAAACGGACACCAAAATTGTTACCCACAAGGGTATGGGTTCGGGTATGAGGATTTTTTAAAAACGCAGGTAAGGGGATGGGCATTATAGTACCCTGCTTAAAAGGTACCCATTGTCATCCCTAAATTTATCCTCCATGTACAATTAAAATAACGTGTTGATTAAAAAAAAACGCAACTGATCCTCTTAAAATAACAAGAAATAAAACATAGAAAATATCTATATCTATATCTTCTACAACAATATATAAAAGGAATATATCCATTTGGGAGGATTTTTCATCTATTTATACCCTTAAATTAAACTATTTTATTTACTACTTTATCTTTTTTATAATAATATAATATTTAAGTTATTAATTAAAAAAATAGTTAAGTCTCGTTAAAATAGGAACAACTCTACTACAATAGAAACAATATTGAACATTATTATTTTAATCTTATTTGTCAAAAGTATTTGATCATAGTATATGGCCAAATTAATATATCTTTCGATACAAAATTAAACATAGTAGAAAAGCGAATAGACGAACATGTTAGTGTCCGTGTATCCACTAGTGTAAATAATAAATGTGATATTGGAAATATAATAATTTGAAAGAATTGAAATTTATTAACTTTTTTTTTAAGAGACCGAAAATTTATTACTATAATAAAGCCTATGTAATTACATGTACATGGACCGTACTGACAAGTCTAGCAGGCTTTTCTATAAGTCTTATTCTATCCTATTTAATTTGATGGCCTTCTTAAATACCTTGAGTTTAACCTAATTACTAGGTCGGGCCAGGTTTTAAGTAGGTCGAGTCATAGGCCTCTGACCGCCGGTTTGGCCTATATCTCACCCCTAATTGCCATACTTTTTTAAATTATTTAAAAATTTGACTTTTCAATATTAATTATTTAATTTTAATTATATCCTCTATTTGAAATTATTTGCATCGGTTTCAAATTTTTATTTTGGGTTAATATTGTTTTTGATTCTTGTAATATTAGCGAATTCTAGTTTTGGTGCTTATAAACAAAAAAGTTTAGATTATGTCCATGTGGTTTCATATTCTTCCACTTTAGGTCCCTCATTTAGTCTGTGTCAGCAGAATCTGCCAAATGGCATGCTGACTGGGTTATTTTTCTTTTTTTCTTATTTAATTATTACCACGTGGAATTTTATTATTAACATTTATTTTTAAAAAGAAAAAACAATAAAAACAACAAATTAAAAAAAAAACACAACCCAAAAATTGTTTTCAATGTTTCTTCTCTCTTCTCCTTCCCCTATAAACCCAGAATCCCCAATTTCGTTTTCCTTTTCCCAATCCTTACTCCCCAAACCGTGTGTTCATCTTAGTTCTCTCATCCTCTTCGTGTTCTTCATTTAATATGAAAACCCAGAAAATCAATGAAACCCAAATCAAAACCTCCTTCTCAATCTCTCGTTGTGTGTCTGTGAGTAATAAAAATCAAAGACTTAGTTTCACCCTCACACGTGCCACTGATTTTTTTGGTCATCTCCACTGATTTTTTCTTGAACCAGATTTGATTTACTCCAAGTTTCAGTCAACCCTTTTTTTGAGTTTGTTATTTTCCTAGGTTTGGAGGCTAAGAAAATGAAAAACAAGAGAAGAACAATGAGTATTTTTTGGATTTGTTATTTCTCTGATTTTTTAGGTTAAGGGTGCGAAGAAGAAGAGGAGAGTGAGCAAGATTTCATGGGTTTGTTGTTTATGTTGTTCTATTTCTTAAATTCATTTCATTAAAGAACAATAGAGATAAAAAAACAGAAAAATGAATGGGAAAAGATTTGTTGCTAAAATTCATTTTATGGGTTTGAGCTTGTTGAAGAACGATGGAAGAGAGATGAACATTCATGAATTTTTAATTTATTTTCAGATTTGTTTTTAAATTAAAATTCATCAAAAGCTAAGTGCAAGGTGAGTAGATAAAAATAAAAAATTAAGGAATTACACAGTCAGCGTGACATGTAGACCGATTTTGTTGATATGTTTAAATGAGGGACCTAAAGTGGAAGAATATGAAATGACAGAGACATAATCTAAACTTTTTTTTATAAGGACCAAAACCGGAATTCGCTAATATTACAAGGACAAAAAACAGTATTAACCGTTTTTTTAGTTTATATCTACAACTACATGTAAAGGATATACATTCTTTTGGACTGGATTTTTTCTTTCCTTTTTATCCTTGATTTAAACCTTTTTATTATTTTTATAATATTGTTTAAATTATCAATAAAAAATCAATTAAATCTCATTAAATTAGAAACAATAAACAATAATGGGAGGAGCAATTCAAAACAATAGGAACAGTATTTTCTTTTAACAAGAAAAAGGTTACTATTAATCAAACAAGTCCAAAAACAACTTGTTGAGCAATTACACAGGGTGTTGTTTCTTCAAGCCACACGATGTTTGGGTGTTCTGAAGCAAATTGGGCTGATTTATTCCCAGTTCCATCCAAATGGACTGATTTATTCCACTATTTTTTTAAAGAAAAATATTTATAGCATTTCATTAATAATAAGAGTATCAAGATAATAGAGTATATCAAAATAAGGTTTAAATCAAGGGTAAAAAGGAAATTGGGCTGATTTATTAAAAAAAAAAGATAATATCAAAATAAGTGGTGGGACTAGTTGATAATGTGATTGCTCTTGCAAGGGCATAAGCAATCAGGGGCGGATCCACCATGGCATGGTGTGGCTATATGGATGTTTATAGAGAAAGCTCATAATCTTGATAGATAGTGAGAGGGAAATTGTGTTATAGAGTTGAATCGGGAGAGAGGATAGAAAAACAAAATCAGTTTAGATCTGTGAAGAAAATGAAAGGTCAGAACTCCCAAGTAACAAGAAGAAAGGAACGTTGTAACAGAGAATAAGTTGGAAATGGTGCAGGAAAATAATCATGTATCTTGTTCTTGTGTTGGTTGGGGATTAGGGTTAGTAGACTAAGGGAGTATTGGGTTGTAAAGTTGTTGGGTAAAAACATTGATAAAAAAAGCTATTAGGTCTATAAGATTATTTGTAAAAAAATAATAATATCGGGCTTCAATATAAATTTGATAGGAGTATATTTATTTTTTATTAGTTAATTAATGAACCAGTTTAAATCCGATTTAATTGGTTGAACCACAACTTATTTTGGTCCAATTAGCAATTGTTAGGGTTACAAATGGAGTAAACAAATAAAGCTACTAAAATTGTTATTTTGGGTGAAATAATACATAGTCTTTAATTTCGTTGAGTAAATTTTTTGACATTTGGTTTTCGCCTATTAAACTTCACTCGGGAGCTTGTAAAATGAGAAGCAAAGATATTCCTTGAAGCTGAGATGATATTGCCAAATTATGTAGCAGCTAGACGCCTACTATGGAAGGTAATTGTGGTCGTTTTGGAGTGAAGCTTGAAGTCCACGTTATCAACATGCATACCAATAAGCCATTCTAAAGCATGAAATAATCCCTGTGTTTCATCGACATCCACATGACACAAAGGAGTAAAGCACGAAGTCCAAGTTATCAACTTGTGTATACAGTTCTTGCCATCACAAAAAAAACATATAATTTGTCGTGTAAACACATGGCAATACATGTTCTATGCAACTGACCTGGAAAAGAGGAATCAATGTTGCATTTGAGACGCCCACATTGAGGGAATTGCCATCAAAGATGAGTTGGGGTAGAAGTTGAAACACCAGCGTGAAGGTCTGCAACTGCTGATGTAGAGAAATGTCCAAAAGAAGTCGTCGAGAGTGCCACATTTCGAGGAATTGCTATGCTAGATTGATTCGGGCAAACAATGGTAGTGGTTGTATTTACAAGCGTTTAATCCTCCAACAATCGACGAGCTCTGTCAAGTATTTGAGCAACAATCTCTCTAACATCATCCCACACTTTGAGTTTGCAATGCTTCCATAAGCTCCGAAACAAACTAACAATACGAGAAGTAAGATCCAGCGTAAGACATTGTCAACAAAACGATTGCTTATGAGGTCGTACTAGTGTCAGTGACATCCTGTTGGATGTCATTCCATAAGTCAGCTGTAGTCCAAACTTGCATTGCAAATGGACAAGTAAAAAACATGTGAGCCAAGTCTTCATCGGAAGAATCACAACTAACACAATTTGTAGGGCATTGAACACATTTACCATGTAAGCGTACTTGTGTGGGCAAACAACCTCGACACATTTCCAAACAAATTTTTTTAATTTTTTGGGAAACCTTTAATCGCCAAAATACCAGACAGAAGCCTGGCCTTTGAAGATGATATGCGTCCACCAAACCCTCCATACAAAGCATGTATGCCCTTTTAATAAGCACATTGTATGCTCTTGGCTTACTACCATTAATATGATCTCTGTTAGTAAGCCATGGATGTTTAGGGCTATATAATTAAAAAATATAAGAATTTGTATTGTGATTCAAAATAAAACTTAATTTTGAAAAACAGAGCAGATTCTCTATGCGAAAGAGGCTAGCCTAGTGAATTTGACATTTCAAAATTGATGTAAATTCTGTCAATTTGGTTCAGATGGGCTATCAAATTCTCACTTTCTCACATGGTAGGCTATATTTGGTCAAGTGTTCATGCTCAATTTGAAAAAATTTCTTGATCATATTTATACTTTCAAACAAACAACAAGATTCTGCATAAAACGACCGAGTAAAATTTGGCAATCTACCTCACATTTTGGTCAGTTCTAAATTATTCAAAATTAAACAAGCTATTGAGAAGCAACGAATAAAAAAGTTTTGCGTAAAGTAGAAGTTTATATCATTAGCGATAAACATGTACCTTTGACTCTGCAATCATCAAAGATTTTATAATCAAATATTTGTAGACAAAGAATACACTCATAAAACAACTTTATGAGTCTAGGTGCACTTGGAATGTCATAGTGAATATTCAAGTTGTTTGGACCGAAGAATACTGGAGCCACATAACAAAGGCATGAATGTTATCTTCCATGATCTTATTGGGATGTGGTGGTAAAATCCAAATACTCCCATTGTTAGTTTCTCAAAGTAGAGCTAAGGTAGCATTTTTAAATTTTATTCCGATTAAGTGTACCTTTGGAATATCAACAGGAAATTTTATAGTTTTCTTGGTGCATAACAAGATAATTGAGGTGGACAAGGACAAAAAAGGAGTTTCAGAGTCTCTTAGGAAGGATCAACTTCCGAAGGATAATCATATCCAATTGGAAGGTCTTTATCAGTAGAGAGATTTTGACCATTTGTGTTAATTCCACCAATACTATGTAAACCACTAAATCTCTACATTTTTGTTGAAGATGAGTCTGTCAATGGCTGTATACTAGCCTGGGATGTTGATATATCTAAAATCTAAATAGATTTAGATATGCCAAATAAGGTTTGGGATGGTGACTTCCCTGATAAAATTGTTACCCAATTCATTTTGCACTTATCATTTTAGGATCCGTTTGGATTGACTTATTTTAGAGCTTATGCAAAACAACTTATGCAAATAAATAAGCATTAGTGTATTATTTAGAAGTTTGTTAATGTAGTTTATGAAAAAACAAGTTATGAATATATAATTTTCGTTAGTTAGATCTTATGAATTAACATAAAAACTTAATTATTTACATAAGCTCTTTTTCATAAGCTCAAAATAAGCTCAATCCAAACGGGTCCTTAATCAATATACTATAGCTAAATACGTCTGTATTCACACGAGTCCGCTGACTTTTACACTTTTACTTCATAGTTAAGGTCGAAATTATAATAAGGTAGGAATTCTATTTTTTTTTTATATATATATAAAGAAAGTATATCATTTTTGGTTGACTTTTTGTTTTTCTTTCTAATTATACTCTTTAGTGTCATTCAAAAAGATAATAATTTATATTATATTTGTTATATTGTTGGTATCATTGAAAAAAATAAGTATAGCTTGTTACAGTATAGAAGTACAAAATATTTATTATCTATACCTATAATTTTAATGAAAATCAAATTAATTTTAATCAAAATTTCATAAAAAACTACAGTTCATAATTTATACGTATTAGCGTTATAAGAAGAGCAGATAGACGGACACGGAGTGCCTATCTTAACGCTACTATAGAATAAAGTTTGTATATATTTGTTAAAAAAATGTCATTAAGATGTAAGTGAAGCCATTGTGCACATTCATGTAAAATATATTAAATCTATAAACTCTTTTTTAAAGCTATTGTCCCATGTATATTTTTATAATGAATTATAATTAGTATAAATAATTATTCTCATTTTTATTTAAAGATATTAAAAAATTAATAAATTTGACTTATTAAATAGTGACAAATATTAATCTTGTGTACCTCTAAAAAAAATATTTGTCTCGTAATTGATTTTATAATAAATTCTTATTGTCAATGATTACATTATTCTCGTGTTTTTTGAGGTATAAATGACAACTATTTGTCCTGTTTTTTTAATAATATCTTCGAAAGTTTCTCGAATATCTTTGAAAGATCTTAGAACTGTACTGACCAAATATCGAGGACGTGTTCTCACGTCGTCGTCGTTCATGAGTTTCATCTGGATGAACTGGACGTTTTCATTTGAGTTGGTTGATGGACGACGATACTCAACGCTTTCCACCCTCTTTTTGACTCTATGGTTGAGTCGACGGTTAAGTTGGTCCAACTGATCCTTCAAGCCAGACAATGTAATGTCAACCCAGACGCTAAATAGATTGGGTTTCTCCCTTTCTAGTAAACTGCGACTAACTTGGTGGACCATGAAAAATCATATACTTGACTTGTTCGAATTATAAAATCCAAAATGTTTGAAACCCTCCAAAGTACACATTTTAACATGGTGTTGGACTAGTTCAGATTATATAATCCGAACAACTCTGGGAAGGTTTTAGATTATATAATCTGAATCATTTCAGAATGTGAATGGTGGCTTGGTCAGCAAGACTGACTTATTTAACATATTTTTTTTTTGTCCTGGTCAAACAAGTTTTTTCTTTCCCTTGACCGTCTCTTACACTCTATGCATGCATTACCCCTATAAATACCAACTCATTCTTCACAAATTCTCATTCCAACACACACTCTCCTTCTCTTTTATAGTGTTCATGATGTCAATGTTCCACCGTTAGTCTTTCACACAAAGGTTTCTCTCATCATGTAGGGATAATATGAATGTTCAAGGGACAATGTCTCACTTGTAGGTTTGCACCCCACGTCTGAATCTGAGGTTGCTCATCAGAGTCTCCCTCTCCCATCTTCTCCTTCTGAGGATGTGCGAGAGGAACAAACTCTCTCCTCCTCTCCTTATGAGGATGTGCGAGAGGAAACAAATCTTCCACTCCTTCCCCATCTATCCTTTTCTACTACAAATTTAGCTTTAAGTGTCTAATAACTTGTTGTAACAAGCATTATGTTAATGTAAATGTATTATGGAATATTGATCAAATAATAAAATTTGTTCAACTATTGACGTCTCTTAATTTTTATTTTTATTTTCATTTTCACTTATTTCTTCTTAATAATGTATGCCACTGTTTTGTAAAGTTGATTGAAAATCTTGTTAAACACGTTTTCAGATTATATAATCCGAAAATCTCCAAAAAAATAGTTTAGATTATATAATCTAAATGAGATATTTTTAGAATTGAGTAGGACACATAAGAAGAAAGTACCGTGAAAAAGGAATGCCTAAAAATTTCTAGAATGACTAAGATAAGAAAGGCAGCAATTATCCTTATCCAGATTGATTCTTCTTTTACTCTTGCAGGAGTGGGTCTGCTTTGCTTCTTGTCGTAAAGGATCATGTATCTTTCATTTTGATACATTTAAGGTTCTTCACTATGCTTTTGAAAGTGTTGAAACATGAAACTCTCAATTCACCACTTTTACCCCCACAAATCCTCTATATGGGTCTGTTTGGCAAAAATAGCGGATAGCTGATGACTGATGGCTGATAGCTGATTGCTTATGGCTGATGACTGATGACTTATGGCTGATAAGCTAATTGAAGTGTTTGGTAAAATTAGCGGTTCAACTAGCTGATAGATGTAAAATGACATAAAAGGACATTTTTATATCATTCAATTTTTTATGAAGACAAGAACAACATACATTAATAATAATAATAATAATAATAATAATAATAATAATAATAAAGTATATTGTACATATAGAAATTAATTTTATTTGGTTCAAAATAACAAAAGGTATATTTTCATCAAATCTAAACACAACTGAAGGTATATTGATTTGCATGTAAAAAATGTATATTGATTTGTAAAAAAAAAAAACTGAAGGTATGCCATATAAAGCAACGAAAGGAAGTGATTTTTTTTTTTTGTTTTGAAAAAGAAGTGGATATTTATTAGCACAAGAGACATTGGTATTTATGATGCAGTTATATTAATAAATTGTAAAGGGTAAAAAAAAGATTTTAAATAAAATAATAAGGGTAAAAGAGGAAGAAAAAACAATAAGTTATAAGCTCAAACGCTACTTGAAATAGCGTCTGAAAAATAAGTTATAAGCTCCTGAAATAAGCTATAAGCTCCTGACGAAAAGACTAATACCAAACAGGTCTTTTTTTTGTCAGACAAGCTTATAAGCTATAAGCTATAAGACATAAGCTTGTTTTTGTGCCTTACCAAACAGACTCATAAAAGGACATTTTTATATAATTCAACTTTTTATGAAGACAAGAACAACATACATTAATAATAATTTTATTTAGTTCAAAATAACTAAAGGTATATTTTCATCAAATCTAAACACAACTGAAGGTATATTGATTTGCATGTAAAAAAAAGTATATTGATTTGTAAAAAAAAAACTAAAAAACGGAAGGTATGCCGTATAAAGAATAAAGCAACGAAAGGAAGTGATTTTTTTTGTTTTGAAAAAGAAGTGGATATTTATTAGCACAAGAGACATTAGTATTTATGATGCAGTTATATTAATAAATTGTAAAGGGTAAAAAATGATTTTAAATAAAATAATAAGGGTAAAAGAGGAAGAAAGAACAATAAGCTATAAGCTCAAACGTTACTGGAAATAACGTCTGAAAAATAAGCTATAAGCTCCTGAAATAAACTATAAGCTCCTGACGAAAAGATTGTTACCAAACAGGTCTTTTTTTTGTCAGACAAGCTTATAAGTTATAAGCTATAAGACATAAGCTTATTTTTGTGCTTTATCAAACAGACTAGATTTGTCAGAAGTTGATCATTCGCAACCAAGGGTACATTAAAGTAGGAGTATTGATAAGTAAGGTACATTGAACAAAAAAACATACTTTTTATTATAGAAAAGAATTTTCGTAACATGTTATGTGATTAACTTAATTTCGTTGTTTCATTAACCACTAAAATGTATGTCGTTAACCACTTTTGAGATCTATGTAATTTTGTAACTTTTTTGAAATCATGCAAAATAAATGGTTAATGTATTTCATTTTTGTAATTAATGAAATAGTTAAAATGGTTAATAAAATTTCTTCAAAAAGTGATTGACAAGTATATTTTTTTGGCTAATACAATAGTAAAAAAATTGGTTAATAACACAACTAAAAAAATATGATGTCTTATTCTCCTAAGAAAAAATGTTTGATGTCGTACTTGTGTCAATTTTTTTAGTGTTTGTTTATCATTAATCTTAAAATATATATGCATGTGCAGCCCACATTTTAGATGAAATAATCACATATATAATATATGGGTCTAGTTAACGAGTGTTTTATGGACACTCTTTAAGCATTATATTATTCTTTAAAAATGTCAAAGTTTTCAATTTTCAATATACTGATTACACAAATTTTCATCAAAAGTTACTATTTAAAATCTTTAACTAGTGCCCAGAGACACCGGTTAACATCCCATAATTATATCTACTTGGGTGTTTCCTAAAAAAATCTATGTGATAAAAGAGAACGAGTGCTACCGTAGTGGAGCAATTTTATTATTTATTTTAGGGAAATGTTAACATAGGACACTTATTAAGAATTTTAAAATAGAAACTTTATCTTAGAAATTGTGCATTCAATTCATTGAAACAACAAAAAGTAACTTTTTTTTTTTATCTAAATTTCATTTAACATGAGAAAAGAATAGAAACACAAATTAAGGGAACCACATAATCAAAAAAGGATAATGCTAACAAGTGTCATAAGCAAAATAATATAACTTTATATTGAAAAAAATAAAATAAAAGTGGAATACATCTCTCTCATAAAAATTTAAAACATCTCTCTAAAAAAATGAATACATCATTTTTATCATTTTCCAACAATTTTTTTTATATTGGTTTCTTTAACAAGTGTCCTAAGGACACACATTAGCCTTTCCTTTAAAGAAACACCTAACACATCAGCCAACAAGGGACACCACTTGTGTGACATAATGTCACGTGACATTGTGACATTGACCAATTCAATTGTAACACATAATCCAATTCAACTATTCTCTCTCATCTTTTTATGTTTAAAAAAATTGTATTGCCACGTGTCACAATCGAATTGGCCAATGTCACGTGACATTATGTCACACAAGTGCAATCCGCCAACAAGGGTGAGCCTAACTCACTACAAGTATCATGCAAAACAAAAAGCAACTTTGAACTGCTAACTTCTTTTTTGGCAAGAAAATTCTCACAAACATTGTCTTCACGAAGAACATGATGAATAGAAATAACCAAATCCTTAGCCATTAAATAACCAAATTCTCGCATTTGGAACTCACTCGTAGACCATGGTCTATATCACATTTTGCTATGCCATCATGATGCTTTTTTAGAGTAGAGATTTAAATAGTCTCTTATGTCACAGGAGAAGTTCAACCACGAAAGTAGAAGTCACAATCCGTCTAATCTTTCAGTTGAGGTAGTAACCTTATGTTTGACAAAAACAAGGAAAATTCAGTATGAGTTGCGCTATGATTATAAACCACGCATATTCATTTTCTCTTATTTTTGCTAAACGTCACTGATCAAATCATTGTCGCAACTTGGAGAACGAAAAGAATAGTCTGTTTTTACTTTTGAAATACAAAGTTTGTCGTTGTTAAAGCTTGAAAAAAAATTAAATATTGGTCGTACTCTATCCATCGAAGTGGTCCACCGTAGAATTTTACATAATGTAGTTCTGGAAAACCAAGTAGATTTTGGCCTTTCCATTCAAGGTTGTTTCAATTGCAGCTTGTAATCCCTCGCAACAAAACTGAATTTTGTCAATATATTTTTGTCCTGGCATTAAAAAGATGGCCAGAGAAGTCAATGATCTGTTGCGCCATTTCTTTCTCTCTTTCTTTTTCTCACATGATTCACCTTTAATTAATTAGTCCGAAAGAAGAAAAAAAATATGTGCACGAGAAAAACAGAGAAAGCTTCTTGTTTTGGACAAAATGAAACAGAGAAAGTTAAAGTACATCATTTCCTTACTTCAACCATAATTTATGTAGATATTTTGATTACTTTTTATATATAAATCAAATTAGTAGTCTATATAAGCTAAATTGCACGTGCTGTGCATGTGTGTCAATCACATTCACATTTATACATTTGATTAGGAACATAATTTTATGAAACTGATTCCTTTTTCTTAATTAGATAGTCAATCGACAACCGTGCTTGGAGTAAATTACCCAACATATCATAAGTAATTAACCAAAGATTAAATATACAACTTCATTTATAAAAACCAATTGCTAGCTGGTAAAAGTAGTAGTCTAAATTATGCACTTGAATTTTGCTTAATAATTAATTAACCAAGCAATCCCTCTTCTTAGATTATCTAATGGCTATGATTGCTTGCATATGCAACGTTAATGTGGGTCTTGTACGGTCCACATAGAAATAATTATAGGCTAATTTCAAAATTTGTAAATATGATGATAGTAACATTCGATTCAAAATTTGTAAATTTGTGGCAGTATGGACTGGAAAGCTCCAAATATCTTCTTTTGTCACTTAATTTTTAGGGATGAGAATGCGTGCACAATATAATACTATTGATTAAATTGGACATATTTGAGTCTGTTTTACTTTTCCCTTTTTTTTTTTGGTGATAAAACTTAAGCATGTTGATTCCTTCAAAAAAAAAAAAAAACTTAAGCATGTTGATCTTATGTTAAAAATATAAAACTAAGAAAGGCAAATGTTCATAAAAGTGTGTGCCGTCCTAGCTTTTATTCATTAACCCTTGTATTTGTTGTACTTCTATATATCTTCAACTACACGTGTTGAGAGATTATGTGAAGTGGAAGCAAAAAACTTAGCTTGGTTATAAAACAAACTGTTATATACGTTTGATAAATATATATATTTTGTGTCACACTATATATGGTCTATGATACATTCATGTATGTTATGATAACCTTGTGAGTGAAGAAAAATAAGAAAAAGTAAAAAGACAAGGCCATGGAATCAAAGACAAGACGACCACCAATTAATATTATGTCTCTCTCCAAACCGTTTCTTACTACCAACTCTTTTTTCTCACTCTTTCCTATATTGTAAGCAAACACCATAACCATCACAATCATCATCATGTTCATTATTAATTTATTTCCTCCTTATGAAGCTTCTTTCTAATCTTTCTCCCTATACCTAGCTCTATAAAAAACCATGTCTCATGTGTTCATATCAAATTAACCAATTTGGGAAGAAAATAAAGCAAATTAATACAATGAGAAAGCCAGAGGTTTGTAGTACTAAAAACAACAACAACATTAATAAGAAGAAGCTTAGAAAAGGTTTGTGGTCACCAGAAGAAGATGAGAAACTTATGAACTATATGATAAGGAATGGACAAGGGTGTTGGAGTGATGTGGCAAGAAATGCTGGATTGGAAAGGTGTGGCAAAAGTTGTAGGCTAAGATGGATCAATTACTTGAGGCCTGATCTTAAAAGAGGTGCTTTCTCAACACAAGAAGAGGAACTCATCATCCATTTACATTCTCTACTTGGAAACAGGTCCATCAATATTCTTCTCCACTTAATCATCCATCTTAAACAATAAATTCAATTTATGCATCACTGATTAACATTAAGTGTTTGTTTGGATACACTGTGTGCTTTAAGAAATTAGGGTGGCATTGTGATTTTGTTAAATTTTATTGGCACACTGTGACACTACCAAATTCACCATAATTCAAATATGTAGAAGAACTTATAATATTACAATAACACAGCACTTGCTCTTGCAAGTAGAAATTTATATCATAATGCTTTTCAATTTTTGTATTTCTGCATAAAACTCAAGTAGTGGAAAATTTTAGTGTGAAGTGTGAACATATACATATGTAAAGTCTAGGTTATATCCTTAATTAGCTATTACTTTTTCTTGGAGGAGTGGTAGATGTTTAACTAGTGTTAATTAATTAGTAAAAAAGAAGAATAAGTTCTAAATTAATGAGTACTGTTCTAGAATATGTTTGCATGTTAACATGCATATATATATGAAAGAATTAATACAAGCTTTCTAATTAAGATAGCTAGTAAGATACCTTCAAATATTTTTAATAACGAAAACATGATATTCCATGAGACAATCCCGCACTATTATCCACCTAATAAGTCAGACAATAATCAATAATTTTAATTGCAAATCATTTTATTATACATTTTTAATTTTATATACATCACCTTTTTATATAGAATAAATGAAACACATTTTTCATTAATTATACTTTTTCCTTTTTGCCCTCAAACAAATGAGATTAACAAAAGATGAAGAACAAATGGTGTGCTGTTCTATATATATGTGTGTGTGTGTTTGGGAGTCTCTGGATATGCATATTAATTAATATAAGCTAACAAAAGGACTTCGAGTTAAAGACACTCCATATGTGAAAGTTTTATATTAGCTTCCATGCAAAGTATTCTTTTGTTATGTTTATATATAAACTTATTTCAAATTAATTAAGTTCTTCTATAATATGCATTGACCTGACATTTGAATTTGTTTGAAATCGAAGATGGTCTCAAATAGCAGCACGATTGCCAGGGAGAACCGACAATGAAATAAAAAACTTTTGGAATTCAACTATAAAGAAAAGACTTAAGAACTTGTCTTCAACCTCACCAAATCCAAGTGATGAGTCCTCACCCGAGCCTAACAAAGAATTCAATATACAAGGGTCCTATATTTCTACACAACATGCAAATTACAACAACTACATGAGTATGCCTATGTTCACTTCATCATCATCTCCACCACCATCAATATTGCAAAACACAATTTTCAATACCATGAATATTGACACGTTGCCTATGCTGGATCATAGTGGATACTTCAACAATACTGTTACTACAGTGCCATGCTTTTCGTCACAAAGTCGTGAAGTTGAAATTAAAGGTTCTTATTTAGAAAATGGTGTGTTTGGGAGTGTAAATATTGGAGTAGAAGGGGATATGGAGAATAAGTGCAACACAGAAACTAACCATTCTGATTATTATTTTGATGACATAAAGATAAACAGTATGCTTAGTAACTGCAATATTATTGAAAGCAATAATAATAAAATTGAAAGTAGGGGTGAGGTAGTGGAGAATTTATTTCAAGAACAATTCAACTTGGGAGAATGGGATTTTGAGGAATTGATGAAAGATGCTTCCTCCTTTTTATTTTCTTGATTTTTCATTCTGATCCCATAATATTTGTGATCCTATACGGCTATACCATTTTTTCCCCTCAATTTCTCCTAATTAGGGTCCCATTTTTTAGTCAAACCTTCAGAATTTATGAACCTTAATTGGTATACTTGGTGGTTTCATTACAACCGACTTGTAATATATTTGTACCTTTGTTGTTATACGAAAGGAGTATATAAGTTTACAATTAAAAATAGACAGGTAGGTCTGAAATAAAAGTCAAACATATATACATGATCGTGTAAGTAGTCTTGCAAGTTAATTTTTGTACCCGGAAACCATTGTAGTTAATTACAACATCAATCTTCCTTCCTAGCTTGGAAAAGGATATCATGAACAGATTAATTGTTCATACATTGTTTTTCTTGTTCAACCTTTGTTAGGGGATATATAGTACTGATCATAATACATATACATACACACATGCATCAATTTAATAGTTTGAATCCTGAGCTGCACATACTTTGAATCTTCTATATATAGTGGTTTCAAAGTCATTTGATCTAAATTTAAACATATTATTTGGACACACTTATTTAAAAAAGTGGAAAGAAAAAAGAATTAAATAATATATATTTATATAAAATATTTAAATGAAATATATTTTTGTTGTGCGCCCAAATGGTGCGTCCAAATAATTATAACCACCCAAGCATTTTTAAAAATATTAAATGTATGTATAGTTCGATATCATGGTTTAGATCCAACAACATAATTGTGAGCTGCTACGGATGATTGCATATATCGACTCCTTTTGATAGAAACATATCACATAGTAACAAAAATACATTCCGTACGAAGGTCATAGAATAACAATAACAAGAATAATATTGATTCAGTCAAAAACAAAGTTTGTTATGCTTTTTGGAAGCAAACATATTTACTTTCATGACTAATTTAATCTTCTGTGTATACTTTTTTTTAAGGATATATCTATGTATACTTCTCTAAAAAAAATCTATCTATGTATACTTGGAGGGATGACTAATTTAATCATTAAAGTTAATTAGTCCACTCTGTACTCATCAGTCGGATTAGTTAATGTTAATTTTGTCGAGGTTTTCATCATATTATTGGAAAGTTATTTAAGTTAAATGGTTGAATTTCAAAGATTAATAATTATAACTTCAACCCTCATTCCAAGACAAACGAAAAATATGCAATAATTAATGTAGGATAATTATCAAGAAGTGAATGTAAAGCAACAAGTAATTGAATTGAAATCTTATCAAAAAAAAAGTAATTGAATTGAAATGGACAAGTAATAAGTGCCGGTATTTAACTAAACAATTGATTCAAGTGGTTAATAAACTTCAACAAACAACGAATTGTTTAGAAAAATCTTAGTTTGATTCCTGTAAAAAAAATTATTAATTAAACTTTAGTTACCTTTCGATCGAACTCTAAATTATAAGAGTCTATCTTCCATGAAAACTCGAAGGATTAACAAAAAAACAATATTTGACTCGTAGACAGAGATGATAGTGCTTTCTTTGATAACATTTCCCACTCATATCTACACTAACATGTATTTTTTTTTCTTGTTTTATCACTATATGTTTATTGAAAGTAGCGATAGTACTTTGCATCCTCGCCATAATATGTTGCTCTTTCTTCTTCATAATTTAACTTTAGTCATTATACATAGGTTCCGTATAAAATGAACCTTAAAAAACATTGGTCCAATTTGACAAGAGCCAAAGATATATTATTAGAATATTTCAACTGATATGATTAGTTTTTGGGTACCTGTTGTTCAAGTTACATACCAACAAATGCATATTAAAAATACGTACATGATTTTCAATTATTATTAAATTACATACCAGTAAAAAACCAAAACTTGGAAAAAAATCCAAATTAAAGTTAGGTTATCCAAACCCAGAAAATTTACAGTAACTTCATCCTCTTCTCCAAATCTCTTTGTCAAATTTGAACCTTTTGTTCCAAACCCAATCCTTTTTACTCCTTAATCCTCTCAAGCAAGTGAGTAAGGATAGAGATCCGCCGAACCAATTTGTTGTCTCACTTTTGAAGCCAACATATATATAATGGAGTTCGAAAATTGCTCTTCTCCCAACTGATTTTACTCATTTCCAACTAAACTACCAAAAATGACGTTGGTAACAAACCATGCAATTTCATTAGTTTTGATTACTTTATTGGTACTCTATTATGTTGATCAAAAGAAAGAAAGAAATGTGAAATCAAGGAATTTGATAACAAAGTAACTTCATTTCATTGATACTCCTCAATTTGAATATTTTACATGTGTTCAACTTTACAACCACTCATACAACTAAAGTAAAATAAATCCTTAAACCTATAAATGATGAATCCCTTATACAAAACTCTCTAGGCGTGCCACCTGCATTGACTATGCTTGGATCCACTAGCTTTTTACATATGTATACACATTCTGCAGCTTCCTTTATTTAAACTAATGAAATTGCATGGTTTGTTATCAACGTGAGTTAACTCACGGTACTCGGAACGTGATTTAACTCATGTTTGAGCAACGTGAGTTAACTCACGTTTGAGTTATTTTTTATAGTTCAGTTGGAAATGAGTAAAATCAGTTGGGAGAAGAGCAATTTCCATAGAGTTGAGCTATCTAGTCAAGTGTAATTTGATAAAACACAATCATGACAAAAAAAGTACAAAACGAATCTCAAATTATTACTACTTGGTACTAACCAGAAAGAGAAGGAAAATATATAGTGCAGCTTGTTTCGTTGTACTTAAAATAGTGAGAAGTAAAAAGGCTACACCAAGAATGGCTAGGCTTCTTTTATTTATTACAATAAGCAAACATTTAGTAAGTTAGACAGTCAGACTAAATATGGTAATTCGACTTCAATTAAAAAAAAAAGGTATTTCAACCTTTTACGTATCAATCATTCTGCATGGTCAAGAATACAAGCCCACGAATCACTACCTATAAATCAACCCATAAAAGTGATCAATTTTAGTTCAAGTCTAGTGGTGAAACTCAACTCCACTAAATGTTTAGAAATGAGAAATTGCAGATTCGATACTGTAATACAAAATATCAAATGTCCATCTATTTTTATCATCTCGGTTGTATAATCTGAATTCTTCTCTGAGGATTTGAAATTATATAATCTGATTCATCCTAGAGTTGTAACTTACATTTAAGGTTTGGACGGTTGGTGGTGTGTTAATTGCATTTTTTGTCGGATAGACATTGTAAACGTTTCTTTTGACTATAGTTACAGTCTATAAACATTTTATAACTATAAATAGTCTTGCATCCTTAAACATTTTCATTCATTCTTCACTTCTCATCCATTCTAAAAAAAATATCTTATTTTTTTTAGCAGAAAAAGGCAGCAATGCCGCAATAACATTAAAAGAAAATAGATACAGAAAAAGAAAAGGGGAATTAGGTCAAAACTCTTTCATAGAAGCATAAACTTGTAGATAGGCAAACCTAATCAATTTCTAATATACTCATGTCTAATGGAGTCAAGAAGGGAACCAAACAAATGAAGATAGAGCTAAACCGAGATTAGCTAAGTTATTTGCACAGGTGTTCCCTTCTCTATAAATGTGACTAAAAAAAATTATACTTTTAGTTGTTTCTATATAGGTAATCCACCTATTTCTTAAAGTCCAAGGCAACATAGAGTGGGATTTGAAAGCAAGCAGCACCAATTGTGAGTTTCTTTCTAGCCATAAGCTGTTCCAATCTTTATGGCCAACATGCAGCAGTAACTTCAACAATAAAAACAAAACCAGTAGTTAAGTTTTTAGCAAAGCATCCAAGACAGACACTATTAGAATCTCTAAAAATTCCACCACATGAAACATTGGGTGGATTTTTTGTCCCTGCACCATATGTATTGACTTTTATCCAATTAACAAGAGGGGGGTCCAGAGAAATTCTTTGATCAAGGGGGCTCTAGGAGGATGAATGTTGATTTTTAAAGCTTTCGGGATTACAAATTCCCTCATATTGCTAGAAGCAATCAGTTTAGTATTGTTACCTGATAAAGACTTTTGCAGTGATCATACTAATGGTTGTCTTCCATAGAATTTGTTTGTCCTGAAACTTGGATTGGTTTCTTGCGCACCAAATCATGTTTAAGATGTTGATGATACAAGCTTTAATCAAAAGCTTACGTTGAGGAGTCCACTATCTTTCACAAAGTGACCAAATGTCTTGAACAGAGGTGAATTGAATGGTAAAATTCGGAATAGTAGTTAGCCAAGACCACATTTTAATACCAAAAGGACCCTGAAAGAAAAGATGAAATGTGGTTTCATAAGAGATAGAACAGCAGCTGCACATTGAAGGCAAGTAACAACCTCTTTCCATTAACTTTTCATCGGTAGAGACTCTGTCTTGCATAATTCTTCAAACCAACAATGATCTAGCAGGAGGGATGTCTAGAGACCATACATATTTGGTCCATTTCAGGTTCTGACCAGAAGAAGCTTTGAAGATATAAGCTTCTTTGAGAGAGAGAGAGAGAGAGAGAGAGAGAGAGAGAGAGAGCTCCATTGTTAGATGATTTCCAAAGGAGCCTGTCTTGCATTGGAAACCTGGGTAAGGTTACATGCTATCTGAGCCGAGGGAAGATAACATGCACAACATTAGGAATGTGGCAGTAAGAATCAACAATGAAATCACAAACTATATGGTGACTGAGATGATGTGCTACATAGGGAGGAAATTGAAGGATTGATGCAATAAAGGCCCCATTCCAACCATTCAACCAGAAATTGATTAACCTTTCATTGCCTATGTTCCATATAGAGTTTTCAAGAATGACTGAAGCTTCAGATTTCATAATGCTCCATAAAGAAGAAAAAAATGTGAGATGATATTGGTTTGCTATTATCGAAAGCTCTACTCTTAGGCAAAACTGCCCAAGGCTCCTTGGAATTATATGATTATGATTGGTTCATGATATCACTGTCATTGTTGAGTTGACCATACATATGATCTCTGAAATTACTTTGCAGATTTTCAGAGTTCCACTATGAAAACCCCTCTATAAAAGTTCGAATTATATAATCTAAATAAAATGTATTTTGAAAAGAAAAAAAATAGTAGGTGTGAGAATGAAAAGACATAGGATGAAAAAAAAAAAATCTCAATTTTTATATCGGCTAAATGAATTGGAACCAAAAGCTCAAGATGTTTTTGGGTTTGCTTAATTACCACGTGAAAATTTATAGACTTATAGGTCGATCTGCATGCCTAGCTGATTTTGACAGCTCCAACTACAATTCACATTAAACTTGTTAATATTTTGTAGTTAGGTCAATTAATTAAAAAAATTAATCGTATATATGAACACTTCATTATTTATAATTAGATTCCCAAGCTTTAAAACAATTTATAATTGGCCTGTAAATTTGTTAATTAGTTATATGTAAATATAAACATAATAATTATAACATTTTAAACTTGTCAAAAAAAATTATAACATTTTAAAGTTAAGATACTTAATTATAAACTATTTAAAATTTTATATATTAAATAAAGTACCAAGTAAAAAGTTATTGAAATATTTTGAGATTATTTTACATTTTTTTTCAATAAATTTTTTAAACTCCAAAACTTTAGATTTTAATTTTTTTTATATAGTTTTAATTTACTTAAGCTCTTTATAGGCAAAATAGTCCTATTTCATTTGTGATTAAAGGAGTAATACAATGAAACAAATCAATTGAGCTCAAGTTGTTAATGAGTTCCACCTAGAACGAATTGTTTAGAAGAACATAAATTCGACTTTTGGATGAAACAATTTCTAATCAGACTTTACTTACTTTTTGAGTGAACTCTCTGAATTATATGTTGACATTTTCTTCCGAAAACCAACCAAAGGGTTAAAAAAATGCAATACAATGAAGAGGTGAATAATATATCTTGATATTAGACTTTGATATAAGCTAGTTTTTATAAAAAGCATTGAATGATAGAAAATTTCTACAATGTTCCAAAATAACACCAACATGAAAATATCAATGATCGAGTTCCAAATTTTCTTCATTAGAAGACCAGAACCGACTCACCCAACTCATATTTCACACAAAAAAACTCACACAACTCATAGTAATCTCTTCTCTTTTTTTGGTGAAACATAGTAATCTAATTATGGTGCAGTTTTCTTTTTCGATTTACTTACAACATTTTGTACACCATTTTTATTTTTTTTAAGAAGAAGACCATTGTTATTTTTTTATTCAATCATATAACAAAATCTTTTAAATATGTTTATGTAGGGGTATTAGTGGAATTGTGGTTTAGTTTGGAACACTTTTAAGATAAGTTGTCGTTATTTCTGTCTCAAGATTAAAGTATTATGTAGTACAGTTCGATTTAGATGACTTTCACAACAAATCTATTAGATTGGATGTGGTTTAGATTGAATCGGTTTATTTAACTTACCAATACTTAATTATATATTTTAGTGTAGTGTTCTCTTTCGTATTGACCTCAATTCTATATTTATTTTAGTATTGACCTCAATTCTATATTTATTTTATCATATCTCATTGTTATTTATGCTCCACATGGGTTCAATACCTTCGACATGAAAAAAAAGATTATATTTTCAAAAAAAAAAACTTTTCAAACACACCTTTTCAAAATCAATATTTCAAATAAAAAACAAAGATCACATAATATAAATTAAGTTTAAAAAACCCCTTGAAAATACTTATAACATTTTCAAAACACTCATTTCCACAAAGATAGATTCAAATAAAAATTGATTTAAAAATATATATTTCTTTGGTAAGAGATTTTTTAAAATGAATTAAAATGATTGGATATATAATAATGAGGAAAAATTGTTCAACTTACATATTTGCATCATCGATTTAAAAAAACTTCCCTAAAAAAATTTTAAAAAAACAGATAAAGCTTCCAAACACCAAATAATTGTTACTACCTTCGTTAGAAAAAGTTTGTTACTACCTTTTCAAAACACTTTTCTTTTTTCACATCGATAAACTCAAATCAACATTTTATTTTCAAAATAAATTTAATAAAATGAAAAAAAATAAAAAAAAACAAAAAAAAGAGATAAAATGTAAGTCAAGAAATTGTATATTTTCAAAATGATATTTTTTTCAAAACACCTCTATTTCAAAATCAATAATTTAAATAAAAAACAATGATTAAGTAAATTTTTTGCTACAAACACAAAAATTATTTAGATGGAGTAAATTTTTTACTAGAATGACAACATATTGGGGAACGGAGGGAATACCTTGTTTGGTCTTGAAGTTATTGTGCTTTGACTTTTACTAGTGTTACAATCCGTGCAACGCACGGTTCAAAACACTTTACTAATGACGTTGGTTTGATTAAAAAAAGGTAATTAATTTTAATTAAAGCTAAACAACACAATAACAAGGTAAATATACATGACAAAATAAATTATGTCATAATTAGGTTTATTTACGTTGTATTCGTTGTTGTCAATTCGAGATAAATATTATCATTAATAACAGTTCCATGAAGATAAAACCCAGAGCAACACACAAACACATTCAACTTATCAAAATCACATTCAAGTTGAGCCGCAAACACCCCTACTGAGAACACCATGAAACCACTGCTATCTACCTTCGCTCTTCTTTTTCCATCAACTCTGACCGCCCCATGCTTAAATAAAACCACCATCTTGATCTTCTTTTTGTCCTCTATAAAATTGTTATCTTTATTTATTAGATCTACACAGTTTATTTTTGAGACCGTCGTTTCTTCATTTTCCGACCACTACAAGCTTCCAATGATAAAACTAAGTTCTGAAGGAGAACCAACTTGATGTTCTCAACAAAACTCTCAAATAAAAATATTAATTAAAGTATTTTCACCAGAGACCACCACGCCGGAGATCAAGCCAGCCGCGTCGGAAAATTAATCAACATTTTTTTTTGTTGATTTTCTATTTCTAAATCTAAACTGTTACCTTTTATTTTATACTGATTTTCCCCCTTTTCTTCTACTATATTCTAATTTTTTGAACAATTTTCTTATGTTCTTAAACATGAATTCTATCATTAATGTCGATATAAAAGATGACTTTTTTTTATCAATTTTCTGAATTCTTTTTCAATCTCTCTCACCTTTCTTCCCTTGACAATAGATGTTACAACTATAGCTTACACGTTTAAAACGTTAAAAACTCAGCATTTAATACACTATGTGATAGACTCTATTAGGAGGATTAATTGGACCACTCCTCACTAAATTTTTTTTTTAATTATTATAATCAACTTTAATCCATGGTTCTTGATTTTGTGTCTCCAGTGTGAAACTTTTAACTTTTGATTTATTTGCAAGACTAAAACTAAAATTTTTTTTAACAGAAAACAAAAAGACTGGTATATTAAAAAAAATAAAAAGAAAGGAAAAATAATGTTTATTTTTTCAACAATCACCCATTTCTAAATTAGTTTGTGGCCATTAGTCATTACCCACTATCCATCCATATATAGTTTCTAGAGACTTCCCATGTATATATGTCCCTCTCTCACTTTTCTAATTTCTAATAAAAATAAAAATTACCCATTTATTAGTTGTTTTTTGTTTGAAAAACAAAAACACCCATTCCATGGTTATTACCATTTTCTGATTTATTTCCTCTCTCATGAAAAGGAAAAACATAAACTCTCTCTTCTCCCTGCTTCAAACTCGCACGGTTAAATAATTTCGTTTATTTGTCTTGAATCGAATTCCGTTCGGTTTCCTTCACCTACAAATGTAAAAAAAGAATATTGACTCAACGCAAACAAATGTAAAAAGAGAAAATAGTTCATATATCAAACGAAAAATAAATTATATGTTAAACACAAAAACAAAACAAAAAATAACATGAATTTTGGAATAAAAATACACATTACAAACATCATACCAAAAAAATAGTTATGACATCCAAAACCTACGTTCAAATAGAATAAACATTCAACTAAAAATTTACATGTTTTAACACAACTAAAAACAAAAAAATCAATTTTTTTAGTGTAAAAAATAATGTCATTTAGGTTCAAAGATGAGCTACAATAGCTAAATTAATTGGGTTCAAGTGATTAATCAGCTCAACCAAATGACGAATTGTTCGGTAAAACACGAGTTTGATTCTCGATGAAACAACTATTGGTCACACTATACTTACCTCACGACCGAACTCCAAATTACCAGTAGGCATATAAATGGGGCGAGGAGGGGACATGTTTTACCTTCCCTATCCTAGTCCCTGATTCCCATATACTTACATGTTATCATACCCATGCCCAACGGGGATGAGCAATTGAATCTCATCTCTGTCTCCGACGAGTTCGGTTATCCCCGCCCCATCCTCGTACCCAAAGCGAATAATTTTTGTAATACAAAAAGAAGTTTTCTCCAGTCCCTAGGGAAATGTTGTACCGTAGAAGAGAGATATTGAGTGTGTGAGATGTGGAAGAAGAAGAGAGAGAACTCGAGTGAGTGCAGACACATGCTGACATTCTTAGTGACCGAGTGAAATAGTTTAGGATTGGGTTTTTATTTATATAAAAAGGATAATAAAATAATTTTTAACATCCAGGGGCTTGTTTAGATATGGGTTCGGGGTAGGTAGTTATATCCCTGTAACCCGACACATACCCATGTTTTGAAATCGGAGAAAACCCATATCCAAACCTAGTCAAAGCGAGAAATATCCGTCCAATTGGGGTGGGTTTAGACGGGTACCCGTGGATACAGGTTTTGGTGTCATGCCTAATTACCAGGATCTATTCTCCTAGAAACCAGATGGTTAACATAAAAAAAAGGTCACATCAAATAATAATTGGGAGGTTAAGTATCAAGCCACCACATCTCAATTCAACATAACCTTTGACATGTTAGAGCATATAATAAAAATACGATAATACAAATAGCTATAATTAAAAAGTCATGATCCACACCAGGTGTAAGAAAAAATGCTTACACTAAAGCTCAACCATTAAATCAAATTGATCCAACGGTTCATAAATGTTTTATAAGAAAGGCACGTGGTCACGTTTCTGTTTCTTTTCGTCATTCTTGTTTTTCATAGATAACAAAATGATCCTCAAATCTATAAAAAAGTTAAAGAAATCGAACACCACTTATGCAAGGACTAAAATCAATTTGACAAAACGAAAACCACGACCTCAATGAAAATATAAAACACAATAACCAATCTAACTAAAACCAATTCTAAATTTCAGTTCAATTGCTTAATTCATATGGATTTTTTAATTTATGTGAACCCACATTGTGACCAATTAGTCCCCTTTATTGCCCATTTGTTTCGAGCAAATGTGGACAGTGAAAAATCACAACATAGGATTCAAGATGAAATTTAATTACAACGTTGTTCTCTCTTGAGGTATTGATCAAACTATTATTCAAAAACTTATTGTTTTTTTTTTTAAGAAAAAGAAAACTTGAGTGCCTCAGTCGTAAATTAGGTTCCACAAATTGAACAACGTTTGGATGACAATTAGTTTGTGATTGATTACAGAATAAATACCTTAATTTGATTATATGCGGAATAACTATTTGTATTCAATTTCAACAATACATATCTTATCACAACTAAAAACAAAAATTATTTTCATTTTAGGTTTGAAGATGAGCCAGAACAAATAATAGTTGAAAGTTAAATATCACGTCGTTCCCGTGAGCCTAACTCAGTTGGGGCGTACATTGCATAATATATGAAGAGATTGGAGGGAATACCTTGTTTAGTCTTGAAGTTACTGTGCCTTGACTTTTATTTCCCAATAACATGAGATCAGAAATTACTTCATTATGGTGATCTCATGAGTTACTTCAATGAATGAAGCATTTATGGAGTTAGAGTTCTAATCACTTTATTTTTTATGAAAATGCTAATTTGTGCCCTTAAGGCACAAGTTAATAAACTAAAGATAGAAACATTTTATTGGAAATTGTGAATTTCATATTTTAGAAATTTAAAATCTTATCTTTTCAAGACAAAATTTATGTTTTAATTCCATTTTTAAATTCTTAACTTGTGCCCTTATGACACAAGTTAGCACGATCCTGAGTCCGAGTCAACTCAGTCTTATTCAATAGAAATCTGAAATTCAGATTCGTTCTTATTTTGGAGCATACATCACGTCCTAGAGAATAATTTTCTTTTCGGAAGTGATTTGCAACTTCACATTTCCAATGCCAACGAATTTAATGTTGTTATAATATACTAACAACACTTTCTTATTTACAGCAATAGCATATGTTTTTATACATAGCATAATCATAACAAACACAGCACGAGACGCTAATGTTTATCCACCATTCACTTAATTCACCAACTAGATTGATTTAACTAGTCATATCAGTGGATTTCTTTTTAGTTAGGTTAGGCAGCGGAGCAACAATTTACTTGCGGGACAAATGACATGATTTCTCACAATTGTATTAAAAATAAATTGTGAACGAGTGTCATTTCTTGATGGTGGCTGCTGATTTTTATTTAGGTCCCCTTTGAGGTTCCTATTCTGTTGGCAGTTAGAGTTACTTATTCACAGTGCGGTTCTAATTTTTGAAAATAGTTTTTAAACAAAAATTCAAAATCGCATATGTGAATTTCTTAGCGTTTGTTGTTATAGCAACAAGCACTTCATTGTGTTCAGTATATAGATGCATTTCTATAGCCTTTTTATCCTTCTTGTATTTAGGGACAATAAAACTCGAGTTAGTAATTTCTTCGGTAGACATGGCAGAAGGAAACGTCTTAAAATTGTTGTTTTGGATTTCCAAACTGTTGTATTTGGATTTCCAAATTCTATTTTGAAAGGGACTATCTACCGAAGTTGTTACTAGGTTGAGTCACGACCAGGTCGCTCTCTTTAAGACGTTTCGCGGCACTGCCCAAAATTGTGCAAGGCAGACTATCAACCACGCCGCCTCCAGGATAAAACAAGCACAGCTACAACTGTGCGGTTAACTACTGCACTGTAGAAAACCGTTCGAGATTTACACCTCCAATATGGTACTAAGACCACTCTTTAATACTGAAACCACTTTCTAATATGGTACTGTGACCACTCTATTATGGTGCTAAGACCACTCAAATATGGTGTTATCACCATTCTAACCTTTGAGCTCTCCAAAATATCAATATGGTACTAAGACCACTCAAATACGGTGATACCACCGTTCTAACTTTTTAACTTCTCCAAAAATAGAAAAATATAGAAAGAATATTTATATACCGTTAAGATCATTCTTAATTCCGACGGGACATTATTATTTCAAAAGGGACTATGATCTTAAAAGTACTCTTTATTCCGAAGGGACATATATTATCGAAGGGACTATGTTCTTAAGACCTTTCTTAATTCCGAAGGGACATTATACCGAATAGGGACTAAGGTCTTAAGAACACTCTTATATCCGAAGGGACAGAAAAAGGAGATAAGGAGAAGAATAGCTCGTTAACACAAGCTGGGGGGAGAAGAGAGAAAGAGTTCTCGACAACTCAATAGAACTCTTTGGTGTCATTTTTGAACTGAGTGGAGTCCTCTATTTATATAGAGATTTTGTAACTGTTTTAGCTAAAATTGCGGCAACAGTTACTCTAATGGATAAGATCAAAAGAAAAATTAACCACTAATCAGTTCAATAATACTTGTGGATAAGATCAAAATGAAACAAATCCACAAAAGTGGAGGAAACAAACTCATTGGATATGAATGAAGGAAAGATATGAACTCAGTTGAATTCTTATTCTTATCACAAACAACATAAACTAAATTTATGGGAAGTGATATTCACGAATAAAAATAATAATTATTATTATTTTTATCATTATAAAGTATTTAAAATTAAATACCGCAATTTAAACACTACTAATGTGTGTGTTCTATTTTATGTGGGACCCCCACTCTCTATTTTTTCAATTCACATCACACTAGCTCAAAGTCTTATTACTTGGTGTTTAATCATTCAATTTCCTTCCAACTTCACACCAATGTTCCAACAATCCCCCACTTGAATTTAAAAAATGGTTTCAATAATAACGTCAAAACGTTTCTATAAGGTTGCTAATAAACAAAGGTGTCGCCTACAACTTGAACCTTTGCATAGCGAATACTATTCCGATTCAACAAGAGTTGCTTACAGCATTGAACTCTATCTCAGACATAGAGTCCGCACACAAACCTTTTCCTAAAGTGTATTCTAAAAGCCCGTGCGTTTATGGCCCTGCACGTCTATCCCAGTTTTAACGAACGCTCTAGGTATTCTGCCTCAAAATCCCATAGGAACCGGCCTCAGTTCCACATTCGTATAGGTGAGTCTATCAAGAGTACTCCTGTAGCTATGTACTCCACTCAACATAGAGTATAGATCTCATTAAGAGTTTCTATTATCTCATCCTTCTGTCGCTGCAGGATTCATGCTTTCTTAATTTTCTCATAGCACGTTCTTTCACTCATGACTTGTTATTACCCATTGAACCTATTTCTTGGGATCTCCAGTCATTTAGGTCGGGTTACCATCACTTGTGAGCTTTAGGCATTAGTCCCATCCTATTGGATGTGTTTATGACTTTCTTTCTAGTTTTTCCTTTCGTCAAAGGATTGACTAATTCTTTATCAGTACGTACATGATCTACTTTAACCGTTTCTTTTGAGAGTAGCTAGCTCTCTAATTTGTTATGTGTTCGTGCCTTAATTATCGTCTCTTACTATTGTAGTAACGATTCTCATTTTGTTAATAGCTGCAGTACTATCACAATGAATTAACACTCCTGGCAACGGTTTTACCCACTAGGGGATCTCAACTAGCAAGCATTTTCTCAACTTGTTTCTTCACTAGTTTTCTCTAGTGTTCTCATCTCAGATCATTCCAGTGTGGATTGAGTCAATATCATATGTTTCAACAAACAAATCCTCCAGTGATGCTCTATATGCAGCCATTGGTCGCTTAAGACTCATCTGAAGGATGTTCTATTTTGTATCTTGTACCATTCAAGTACAACATGATACTCCTCATAATTTAATCCTAGAGTCATAGTCTTCTTAAGGCACCTTATGACTCTTTCAATAGCATGTTAATGCTTCTCACTTGGTCTACTAGTAAACTTGCACAATAGTTCCACGACATAGGCAATGTCGGGTCTAATACATTCAGTGACATATCTAAGGACTGCCAATGATGCTCGCATATTCTATTTGTCTAACACCACCTCAAATGTTCTTGAAGAGTTTTACACTTGGATCATAAGGTGTGCTTGCAAGTTTACAGTCAAATAATTACATTTCTTAAGATCTTGTGAGATTGATCAAAAAATTTCTTTTTTTTTTTGATATAATAATCTTGAAACCAAGAATTACTTCAACTTCGCCTAGGTCTTTCTTATCAATGTTGTTGATAAACAATGATTTCTCATAATTTATAGCATGAATCTTTGAACCAAATATGAGCAAGTCGTCTACATAGAGACATATGATCGTGCAAATGTTATTTACATATTTGTAGTGAATACATTTATCACTTTCATTCACTTTATACTCATTCGATATCTTTTGGTTGTTAAATTTTTCATGCCATTTCTTAGGAGTTTAATTTTAGACCATGAAAGATTTTTCTAACTTACTGACCTTGTTTTCTTGTCCATGAATCACAAAAACCTTCGGGTTGTTCTATATAAATTTCTTCTTCTAATTCACCATTTAAAGAGGCAGCTTTCACATTCATTTGGAGTACTATGAGTTATGTACATCGGCTAAAGGGACTAGTATCTCTCATGAATATGATTCAAGTGACTGGTGAATGAGTGTCGAAGAAATCTATATTTTTTTTCTTTGCCTAAAACCTTTTTCTACAAGGTGAGCCTTGTATTTAGCAACCGAACCATCAGGTTTTAGTTTTCCATTTCCAAAATTCAAATACAACCGATTAGTTTGCATCCAGGAGGCAAGTCAACTAAGAGTCGTGTTTCGTCATACTCTAGAGAATCCATTTCATCGTTTACTGTTTTTTTTTCTTTTCAAAAGTTAGCATCCAATGAAGACAAAGCTTCTTGAAGGCCAGATGGATCCTCTTCCAATATATAAACCATATAATTATGTTTATACTCTTTAGCAATTATAGCTTTCTTACCTCTTCGAGGTTCTATAACATCTCGTACGATGTTTTCATAACTGTTTCTGATTACTGGAATGTGATCAGATGCAGTGCCCCCACTAGCTCTCAATTTAAAAGGGGAAATTACTTTGCCCCCACTAATGTCGTGCTTCCATTAGCGCCCCCACTAGTGCCCCCACTATTCTTTATTTAAAGGGGTATTTATTTACATAGAAATCAGTATCGTTTAATTCTATGCTCACTTTAGCATTTAGGTTTTTAAAACTTACATGCTTCATTATTTATAGCATACCTAATGAATACGCATTCATAGGCTCTACTAGTGAGTTCAACTCTCTTGGGGTCCAGAATCCAAATATAATCCAGACAATCTCAAGTTCAAAAATTAAGACAAGTTAGGTTGTCTTTTCTTCAAAAATTCTTAATTAGAAATTTTGTTCTTAGACTTGGGTACTCTATTCAACATAAATTTCAATTTTTTTGTTATAAAAATTGAACATATCAAGCGTATCAATTTTATTTTTTTTAAAATTTACAGTCATCAATAAATATGATAAAATATCTTTTTATCATTTCTAGTTTATGTGTCATCAGGTTCACACATATCATAATTTATTAAGTTTAGAGGTTCAAATTCTCTAAACACTGATTTATATGAACTTTTGGTTCATTCATTTTGACTGCAAAAAATAAAATTTTCTAGTCATATAACTTTGGAATTAAGTCCAAGTTACTCAAGTTTAAAATTAAACGTTTGTTCCTATGATAAATTTTGACATGTCAAATATTAAAATCACACAACTTATAAAATAGAGGGAGAATTTAATTTTGAGCATATCATCAAAGGTGCCGTCTTTTCCCCACAAGAATGCATGGAGCACAAGTCTCTCTTTAAGTCCGAGTCAACTCAGTCTTATTCAATAGAAATCTGAAATTCAGATTCGTTCTTATTTTGGAGCATACATCACGTCCTAGAGAATAATTTTCTTTTCGGAAGTGATTTGCAACTTCACATCTCCAATGCCAACGAATTTAATGTTGTTATAATATGCTAACAACACTTTCTTATTTACAGCAATAGCATATGTTTTTATACATAGCATAATCATAACAAACACAGCACGAGACGCTAATGTTTATCCACCATTCACTTAATTCACCAACTAGATTGATTTAACTAGTCATATCAGTGGATTTCTTTTTAGTTAGGTTAGGCAGCGGAGCAACAATTTACTTGCGGGACAAATGACATGATTTCTCACAATTGTATTAAAAATAAATTGTGAACGAGTGTCATTTCTTGATGGTGGCTGCTGATTTTTATTTAGGTCCCCTTTGAGGTTCCTATTCTGTTGGCAGTTAGAGTTACTTATTCACAGTGCGGTTCTAATTTTTGAAAATAGTTTTTAAACAAAAATTCAAAATCGCATATGTGAATTTCTTAGCGTTTGTTGTTATAGCAACAAGCACTTCATTGTGTTCAGTATATAGATGCATTTCTATAGCCTTTTTATCCTTCTTGTATTTAGGGACAATAAAACTCGAGTTAGTAATTTCTTCGGTAGACATGGCAGAAGGAAACGTCTTAAAATTGTTGTTTTGGATTTCCAAACTGTTGTATTTGGATTTCCAAATTCTATTTTGAAAGGGACTATCTACCGAAGTTGTTACTAGGTTGAGTCACGACCAGGTCGCTCTCTTTAAGACGTTTCGCGGCACTGCCCAAAATTGTGCAAGGCAGACTATCAACCACGCCGCCTCCAGGATAAAACAAGCCCAGCTACAACTGTGCGGTTAACTACTGCACTGTAGAAAACCGTTCGAGATTTACACCTCCAATATGGTACTAAGACCACTCTTTAATACTGAAACCACTTTCTAATATGGTACTGTGACCACTCTATTATGGTGCTAAGACCACTCAAATATGGTGTTATCACCATTCTAACCTTTGAGCTCTCCAAAATATCAATATGGTACTAAGACCACTCAAATACGGTGATACCACCGTTCTAACTTTTTAACTTCTCCAAAAATAGAAAAATATAGAAAGAATATTTATATACCGTTAAGATCATTCTTAATTCCGACGGGACATTATTATTTCAAAAGGGACTATGATCTTAAAAGTACTCTTTATTCCGAAGGGACATATATTATCGAAGGGACTATGTTCTTAAGACCTTTCTTAATTCCGAAGGGACATTATACCGAATAGGGACTAAGGTCTTAAGAACACTCTTATATCCGAAGGGACAGAAAAAGGAGATAAGGAGAAGAATAGCTCGTTAACACAAGCTGGGGGGAGAAGAGAGAAAGAGTTCTCGACAACTCAATAGAACTCTTTGGTGTCATTTTTGAACTGAGTGGAGTCCTCTATTTATATAGAGATTTTGTAACTGTTTTAGCTAAAATTGCGGCAACAGTTACTCTAATGGATAAGATCAAAAGAAAAATTAACCACTAATCAGTTCAATAATACTTGTGGATAAGATCAAAATGAAACAAATCCACAAAAGTGGAGGAAACAAACTCATTGGATATGAATGAAGGAAAGATATGAACTCAGTTGAATTCTTATTCTTATCACAAACAACATAAACTAAATTTATGGGAAGTGATATTCACGAATAAAAATAATAATTATTATTATTTTTATCATTATAAAGTATTTAAAATTAAATACCGCAATTTAAACACTACTAATGTGTGTGTTCTATTTTATGTGGGACCCCCACTCTCTATTTTTTCAATTCACATCACACTAGCTCAAAGTCTTATTACTTGGTGTTTAATCATTCAATTTCCTTCCAACTTCACACCAATGTTCCAACAATCCCCCACTTGAATTTAAAAAATGGTTTCAATAATAACGTCAAAACGTTTCTATAAGGTTGCTAATAAACAAAGGTGTCGCCTACAACTTGAACCTTTGCATAGCGAATACTATTCCGATTCAACAAGAGTTGCTTACAGCATTGAACTCTATCTCAGACATAGAGTCCGCACACAAACCTTTTCCTAAAGTGTATTCTAAAAGCCCGTGCGTTTATGGCCCTGCACGTCTATCCCAGTTTTAACGAACGCTCTAGGTATTCTGCCTCAAAATCCCATAGGAACCGGCCTCAGTTCCACATTCGTATAGGTGAGTCTATCAAGAGTACTCCTGTAGCTATGTACTCCACTCAACATAGAGTATAGATCTCATTAAGAGTTTCTATTATCTCATCCTTCTGTCGCTGCAGGATTCATGCTTTCTTAATTTTCTCATAGCACGTTCTTTCACTCATGACTTGTTATTACCCATTGAACCTATTTCTTGGGATCTCCAGTCATTTAGGTCGGGTTACCATCACTTGTGAGCTTTAGGCATTAGTCCCATCCTATTGGATGTGTTTATGACTTTCTTTCTAGTTTTTCCTTTCGTCAAAGGATTGACTAATTCTTTATCAGTACGTACATGATCTACTTTAACCGTTTCTTTTGAGAGTAGCTAGCTCTCTAATTTGTTATGTGTTCGTGCCTTAATTATCGTCTCTTACTATTGTAGTAACGATTCTCATTTTGTTAATAGCTGCAGTACTATCACAATGAATTAACACTCCTGGCAACGGTTTTACCCACTAGGGGATCTCAACTAGCAAGCATTTTCTCAACTTGTTTCTTCACTAGTTTTCTCTAGTGTTCTCATCTCAGATCATTCCAGTGTGGATTGAGTCAATATCATATGTTTCAACAAACAAATCCTCCAGTGATGCTCTATATGCAGCCATTGGTCGCTTAAGACTCATCTGAAGGATGTTCTATTTTGTATCTTGTACCATTCAAGTACAACATGATACTCCTCATAATTTAATCCTAGAGTCATAGTCTTCTTAAGGCACCTTATGACTCTTTCAATAGCATGTTAATGCTTCTCACTTGGTCTACTAGTAAACTTGCACAATAGTTCCACGACATAGGCAATGTCGGGTCTAATACATTCAGTGACATATCTAAGGACTGCCAATGATGCTCGCATATTCTATTTGTCTAACACCACCTCAAATGTTCTTGAAGAGTTTTACACTTGGATCATAAGGTGTGCTTGCAAGTTTACAGTCAAATAATTACATTTCTTAAGATCTTGTGAGATTGATCAAAAAATTTCTTTTTTTTTTTGATATAATAATCTTGAAACCAAGAATTACTTCAACTTCGCCTAGGTCTTTCTTATCAATGTTGTTGATAAACAATGATTTCTCATAATTTATAGCATGAATCTTTGAACCAAATATGAGCAAGTCGTCTACATAGAGACATATGATCGTGCAAATGTTATTTACATATTTGTAGTGAATACATTTATCACTTTCATTCACTTTATACTCATTCGATATCTTTTGGTTGTTAAATTTTTCATGCCATTTCTTAGGAGTTTAATTTTAGACCATGAAAGATTTTTCTAACTTACTGACCTTGTTTTCTTGTCCATGAATCACAAAAACCTTCGGGTTGTTCTATATAAATTTCTTCTTCTAATTCACCATTTAAAGAGGCAGCTTTCACAT
Organism: Medicago ruthenica; assembly: GCA_018208015.1. Classification (NCBI taxonomy): domain Eukaryota; kingdom Viridiplantae; phylum Streptophyta; class Magnoliopsida; order Fabales; family Fabaceae; genus Medicago; species Medicago ruthenica. The sequence goes on along the minus strand of CM031372.1, from coordinate 98,052,737 downwards.
TCATTTGGAGTACTATGAGTTATGTACATCGGCTAAAGGGACTAGTATCTCTCATGAATATGATTCAAGTGACTGGTGAATGAGTGTCGAAGAAATCTATATTTTTTTTCTTTGCCTAAAACCTTTTTCTACAAGGTGAGCCTTGTATTTAGCAACCGAACCATCAGGTTTTAGTTTTCCATTTCCAAAATTCAAATACAACCGATTAGTTTGCATCCAGGAGGCAAGTCAACTAAGAGTCGTGTTTCGTCATACTCTAGAGAATCCATTTCATCGTTTACTGTTTTTTTTTCTTTTCAAAAGTTAGCATCCAATGAAGACAAAGCTTCTTGAAGGCCAGATGGATCCTCTTCCAATATATAAACCATATAATTATGTTTATACTCTTTAGCAATTATAGCTTTCTTACCTCTTCGAGGTTCTATAACATCTCGTACGATGTTTTCATAACTGTTTCTGATTACTGGAATGTGATCAGATGCAGTGCCCCCACTAGCTCTCAATTTAAAAGGGGAAATTACTTTGCCCCCACTAATGTCGTGCTTCCATTAGCGCCCCCACTAGTGCCCCCACTATTCTTTATTTAAAGGGGTATTTATTTACATAGAAATCAGTATCGTTTAATTCTATGCTCACTTTAGCATTTAGGTTTTTAAAACTTACATGCTTCATTATTTATAGCATACCTAATGAATACGCATTCATAGGCTCTACTAGTGAGTTCAACTCTCTTGGGGTCCAGAATCCAAATATAATCCAGACAATCTCAAGTTCAAAAATTAAGACAAGTTAGGTTGTCTTTTCTTCAAAAATTCTTAATTAGAAATTTTGTTCTTAGACTTGGGTACTCTATTCAACATAAATTTCAATTTTTTTGTTATAAAAATTGAACATATCAAGCGTATCAATTTTATTTTTTTTAAAATTTACAGTCATCAATAAATATGATAAAATATCTTTTTATCATTTCTAGTTTATGTGTCATCAGGTTCACACATATCATAATTTATTAAGTTTAGAGGTTCAAATTCTCTAAACACTGATTTATATGAACTTTTGGTTCATTCATTTTGACTGCAAAAAATAAAATTTTCTAGTCATATAACTTTGGAATTAAGTCCAAGTTACTCAAGTTTAAAATTAAACGTTTGTTCCTATGATAAATTTTGACATGTCAAATATTAAAATCACACAACTTATAAAATAGAGGGAGAATTTAATTTTGAGCATATCATCAAAGGTGCCGTCTTTTCCCCACAAGAATGCATGGAGCACAAGTCTCTCTTTAAGTCCGAGTCAACTCAGTCTTATTCAATAGAAATCTGAAATTCAGATTCGTTCTTATTTTGGAGCATACATCACGTCCTAGAGAATAATTTTCTTTTCGGAAGTGATTTGCAACTTCACATCTCCAATGCCAACGAATTTAATGTTGTTATAATATGCTAACAACACTTTCTTATTTACAGCAATAGCATATGTTTTTATACATAGCATAATCATAACAAACACAGCACGAGACGCTAATGTTTATCCACCATTCACTTAATTCACCAACTAGATTGATTTAACTAGTCATATCAGTGGATTTCTTTTTAGTTAGGTTAGGCAGCGGAGCAACAATTTACTTGCGGGACAAATGACATGATTTCTCACAATTGTATTAAAAATAAATTGTGAACGAGTGTCATTTCTTGATGGTGGCTGCTGATTTTTATTTAGGTCCCCTTTGAGGTTCCTATTCTGTTGGCAGTTAGAGTTACTTATTCACAGTGCGGTTCTAATTTTTGAAAATAGTTTTTAAACAAAAATTCAAAATCGCATATGTGAATTTCTTAGCGTTTGTTGTTATAGCAACAAGCACTTCATTGTGTTCAGTATATAGATGCATTTCTATAGCCTTTTTATCCTTCTTGTATTTAGGGACAATAAAACTCGAGTTAGTAATTTCTTCGGTAGACATGGCAGAAGGAAACGTCTTAAAATTGTTGTTTTGGATTTCCAAACTGTTGTATTTGGATTTCCAAATTCTATTTTGAAAGGGACTATCTACCGAAGTTGTTACTAGGTTGAGTCACGACCAGGTCGCTCTCTTTAAGACGTTTCGCGGCACTGCCCAAAATTGTGCAAGGCAGACTATCAACCACGCCGCCTCCAGGATAAAACAAGCCCAGCTACAACTGTGCGGTTAACTACTGCACTGTAGAAAACCGTTCGAGATTTACACCTCCAATATGGTACTAAGACCACTCTTTAATACTGAAACCACTTTCTAATATGGTACTGTGACCACTCTATTATGGTGCTAAGACCACTCAAATATGGTGTTATCACCATTCTAACCTTTGAGCTCTCCAAAATATCAATATGGTACTAAGACCACTCAAATACGGTGATACCACCGTTCTAACTTTTTAACTTCTCCAAAAATAGAAAAATATAGAAAGAATATTTATATACCGTTAAGATCATTCTTAATTCCGACGGGACATTATTATTTCAAAAGGGACTATGATCTTAAAAGTACTCTTTATTCCGAAGGGACATATATTATCGAAGGAACTATGTTCTTAAGACCTTTCTTAATTCCGAAGGGACATTATACCGAATAGGGACTAAGGTCTTAAGAACACTCTTATATCCGAAGGGACAGAAAAAGGAGATAAGGAGAAGAATAGCTCGTTAACACAAGCTGGGGGGAGAAGAGAGAAAGAGTTCTCGACAACTCAATAGAACTCTTTGGTGTCATTTTTGAACTGAGTGGAGTCCTCTATTTATATAGAGATTTTGTAACTGTTTTAGCTAAAATTGCGGCAACAGTTACTCTAATGGATAAGATCAAAAGAAAAATTAACCACTAATCAGTTCAATAATACTTGTGGATAAGATCAAAATGAAACAAATCCACAAAAGTGGAGGAAACAAACTCATTGGATATGAATGAAGGAAAGATATGAACTCAGTTGAATTCTTATTCTTATCACAAACAACATAAACTAAATTTATGGGAAGTGATATTCACGAATAAAAATAATAATTACTATTATTTTTATCATTATAAAGTATTTAAAATTAAATACCGCAATTTAAACACTACTAATGTGTGTGTTCTATTTTATGTGGGACCCCCACTCTCTATTTTTTCAATTCACATCACACTAGCTCAAAGTCTTATTACTTGGTGTTTAATCATTCAATTTCCTTCCAACTTCACACCAATGTTCCAACAGGGCGTACATTGCATAATATATGAAGAGATTGGAGGGAATACCTTGTTTAGTCTTGAAGTTACTGTGCCTTGACTTTTATTTCCCAATAACATGAGATCAGAAATTACTTCATTATGGTGATCTCATGAGTTACTTCAATGAATGAAGCATTTATGGAGTTAGAGTTCCAATCACTTTATTTTGTAAGGAAATACTAATTTGTGCCCTTAAGGCACATGTTAATAAACTAAAGATAGAAACATTTTATTGGAAATTGTGAATGTCATATTTTAGAAATTTAAAATCTTATCTTTTCAAGACAAAATTTATGTTTTAATTCCATTTTTAAATTCTTAACTTGTGCCCTTATGACACAAGTTAGCACGATCCTGAGTCTTGCTAGCTTGTGTCTTTAAGACACATGTTAATGATTCTAAAAATAGCAAGTATTTATTGAGAAGAATTAATTTACATGAAGTATTTAACTTTTTTAGGAATAAATTAACACAATTTTCAATGCAAAATTTCTATGTTTAGTACATTAACATATGTTAGCATTTCCCTTTTTATTTTTGAATAGTTATTGTGGGTGGGAATATTACTATAATTTAGTATAATTTTTTCTCAATATTTTATTTAAATTTTTATATTTTTTTATCAATCAAGTTAATTGAATTTTTTTAAGACACACTATGCACAAATTCTAGTACTTCTAATAAGGGTCCTGCTAACATAAGTTATGTTTGTTAAATAATCAAAGAAGAGAACATTTTTTTTTACAAAAGAACATTTTATGTTGAAAAGTGAAAAAGGAACTATATTAAAAACCTTTAAAAGCACAATATGATGTTTTTAAAAGGAATCAAAGTCAAATACATAAACAAGGAATAAAAAAGTGAAAGTTAAACCAAAGACTCTCATAACATAGACGCATAACCAATACAAAAAGAAGGATTATACCACCATGATGAATGCATAATTTTCAATAAGATACTGAGTATTTCATTGGTTTATTTTTAAATGTCATTGTTTTATCATATGCATTATTCAAGTGTATGTAAAATCAAGTAATAAATAATTAATGATATTATCAAACAGATGTCATTTAGTAATATTGAAAGAGTAGCATTTTCCTTCTAATAATAATTAATACTCTTGAGACGGTTTTCTTTCCTAGGCTCTACCAAAGATTTTTCTATTTTCTTTTTCTTTTTCTTTTTCTTCTTCTGCTGATGAACCTTCCACGAAAGAATTGTCATACACGTGTCAATCTCTCATGACCATGCAGTGACACTTCTAAACTTTTGACGTCAAACAATATTCAACACAAGTATACCGCCACCACATACATTTTGTACTAGCAATTCATGGCACAGAACAAGTAAATGAAGATCGATAATATTAAATAATAACCATAATAATTACACTGTGATTGGGTGAAGGCCAAACATCTTCACGAAATTTTAGGTACTAGTCGTAGCAGTCTAAGACTATAGTGGAAATTAGGCCCCACATTAACATATTTGTGGACACCTTTTTCGTCTCAAACAAGTCCAATGTTGTTTTGTTTTGATTGTTGCAACCTTAAAGACGTTTCAGATTATGTTCTAGACTAAACTCTGTTCTATTCATTCACTCTAGCTAGCTTCACACTTTTTTCATGTTATTCCTTTCTTCTCTCAGATTGCAGATTTTACATGCTTTTCACCTGTTAAATTCAGTTGAGTCCTTCCATTGATTACATAGCTAGAGTTTGGAGTTTCAAAACCATGATTTAGTGTTATTTTTCACATGATTTTCACATGCTTCTCAATTCATTCTGATGGTTTATATAGTCTGTGTTTCTCTTTGAGTGAGAGGGTCATTTTGATTCTGTTAAAGCATTTTATCATCTTTCTATCACTGTTGTTAAGTTGATGCTTATTCCTTGTTACATATTCAATTATTTTGTTGGTCAGTATTTTAACCACATAATATGGAGAATATATTCTTGGCTCTAAATTATGATATGTTAATATCTGAGATAAAAAATTAACACATTGATAGACATTGGACCACATTTTGTTTCTTCTAATTTTTTTTTATCACAAGCCTTATAACTCCTCAACAAATTCTTGTTGTAACTCTCGTTCTGTTTTTCACCTAAAACAATTAATTGGCAGAGATGGCAGAGAAAGAGAGTTTGTTTTCTATAAGTGATTGGATGAGAATACCAATTTGCACTTTCTTCAAGGATGCTAGGTATACCATTTTTTGTCCTATTTCCTCTACAAATTTTCAATTATTGTGTTTAATTATTCAGAAATTTAAGTTCTAATTCCTCTAGTTAGCAATTATATTTTTAGGCGATGCAAGTGATGAACTGTTATGATGAACTTTACCTCATATTTTTAGTTCATTTTTTTTTTCTTTCAGCAGTTGTTTGTGATGTTCTTTCATAATTCCATGGACCTAGGTTTAACTCTTGATTTCCTTCTTACTGCAGACTAGTGTTTAAATTAGACAATCTTGGTCGCGAAATATTGTCAATTGCATTGCCTGCTGCAATGGCTTTGACAGCTGACCCTATAGCATCACTGGTCGATACGGCCTTCATTGGCCAAATAGGTATGTTACCATGTTATTAGTTTGTTAGCTTTGAGCTTGTTACATAAATCTTTCTGCAATTAAATTTATCATCCAAAAAAGTCGATAAACATAGCCGTTCAAATTAGTAGAACAAGAAATCTTCTGAAGCACTAACACATGCACAAGATTTGAGTGACTGAAGACTGTCTCACAAGTGATTTGATAAAAGATAGTTTCACTAGAAAATATGAATAGAACTATAGGGAAACTAAATGTTGATCCGACTCGAAAAATGGATAGAAGAAATCCAAATAATCAATGTAATTAAGTTAGTACTGTGTAATTTGAATTTGTTGTAATGCATCTAGTGTTGAATATTATTGGTCTTTACAGGTCCAGTGGAGCTTGCTGCAGTAGGAGTTTCCATAGCTCTATTCAATCAAGCATCAAGGATCTTTATATTCCCACTAGTCAGTGTCACAACTTCTTTTGTGGCTGAGGAAGATACCCTAAGTGGCGCAATCTCACAGGTAGAGGAGAATGGATGCTTGGAAGCTGCGACACCTCCGGATGCTGAAACCAAAGAGTTCTTACCGCAGAAAAGTACCATTCTTCTACTTCCTGATAGTCTGCCAAGAAAAATTCCTGATTACTAACATATGAATGTGTTGACAACTCAGATTTGGTTGTTGAAAGCTTTAATGTAGTTAAGGATGATGAACATAAGAGAAGGCAAATTCCTTCAGCTTCATCAGCGTTATATTTTGGAGGTATCCTTGGCCTCGTCCAGGCAACATTACTTATTTCTGCAGCAAAACCTTTATTGAACTTCATGGGAGTGACTTCTGTAAGTACTTTTGTATAAACATTACGAGACTTACTTATAGGCTAATATCACTTCGGTCTTTATTTTAACCTATATCTTTAATGATTTGACCTCGTATCAGCACACGATGATTTAAAAATAATATGGATCATTTGTACAGGATTCTCCTATGCTACATCCTGCACTGCAGTACTTGAAATTGAGATCTCTTGGTGCTCCTGCGGTTCTTCTTTCATTAGCGATGCAGGGAATTTTTCGAGGATTTAAAGACACTAAAACTCCATTATATGCCACTGGTATGTATGCCTTGACAAACTTCAATTGTTATTTGCCATAGCCTGATTCTTATTACTATATGTTTGTTGTAATCCAGTGGCAGGAGATTTGACGAACATAGCACTAGATCCGCTATTCATTTTTGTATTCCGCATGGGTGTCAACGGTGCAGCCATTGCACATGTTATATCTCAGTATGTTTTACTTGGTTGTGATTCAATTCTCTGATTATAGTTTAATAGAGATTTAAGGGATACTTTATGCAGACCTATCTTGTCTCTTAATTTCCTTTTGCTTCTTTTTGATTTTGTCATCTATCATTTTCAAATTAACTGTAAATGTAGGTATCTACTTTCTGCTATACTCCTGTGGAGTTTGAACAAACAAGTTGATCTTATACCTCCAAGCATCAAACATCTGCAATTCGACCGGTTTATAAAAAATGGTAAGGGTTTATTATGCTTATCTACGAAATGGTTTTGTCATTAATTTTTTCAGCAGAGATATATTTCCTTGGGATATTATAGAAACAAATTGTTCAATGTTCTTTAAAGTTTATACACAAATTTGGTGCGTCAAATTTGTCTTAGAAATTTCCTCCTTGCTACTCCTTTTTCGTTCAAATTGGTACTTGTTGATTGTCCTTCCCGTTTCATTATTGTCATGCAGGTTTTCTATTATTCATGAGAGTTATTGCGGTAACATTCTGCGTGACACTGGCTGCATCATTAGCTGCACACCACGGATCAACATCCATGGCTGCATTTCAAGTCTGTCTGCAGGTTTGGTTGGCAGTGTCTCTTCTTGCTGATGGTCTGGCTGTTGCCGGGCAGGTGAGATATGATTCATTACTCTCTTTGCTTCTGTTAGTTCATAAATAATAACTTCCGAAAAAACATCATCTTGGTTTCAGGCGATTCTTGCAGGTGCATTTGCTAACAAGGACTATGAAAAGGCCTCGACAACTGCTACCCGAGTATTGCAGGTGTTCTACATTATTTTAAGATCGCTGGTCCTTTTTAACAAGGACTATAAACGCCGCTCGCTAATTGCTTTTTGAATAATACATTGAGTTGTAAATGAGGTAGATAGTTATAATGCAGATGGGCATGGTTCTTGGATTGGCACTTGCATTCATTCTTGGAACAGGATTGCACTTTGGAGCTAAACTATTTACAAAAGATGTTGATGTCCTCCACCTCATTAAAGTTGGGATCCCGGTAATTTATTCGCGTTCAAATTTGGAAAGGATATATTGATAATCTAACTTTTCAACCCTCTCAAAGAGTGGAACTTACATTCATATTAAATATCTTTCCAGTTTGTAGCACTCACTCAACCCCTGAACTGTTTGGCCTTTGTATTTGATGGTGTCAACTTTGGGGCATCTGATTTTGCATATTCAGCCTTCTCCATGGTATGTAACTTCATCCATGTTTTAATCTGCATTGATCTTTTATTTTCAGCCTTCTCCATGGTGAGTCTATATTTTAATCTACAGCAATCTTAAAGGATCATTGAAAATGATGCAGTTTCAATATACGTAGCACCGATACTTCACATCAAAGACATGTTTGGTGTCTGACATGTCTCCGTGTTCAACACCGATATATGATTATGTTTAATTTTCTTCAATTTTTTACTGGTTCCAACATGTCAGTGTCGTTTCCAGTGTCCATGTTTGTGTCAGTGCTTTGTAGGCTTCAATATCCAAACTTTTGCTACAATGTTTTGTTTCCTTGAGTAACAAGTATGAAGTTAACAACATACAATTAGTTGCATTATTTAATTACGGCATTCTTCATTCTCAGGTTATAGTGGCAATTATTAGCATAATTTGTCTACTTATTTTGTCATCTGCTGGTGGATTCATTGGAATTTGGATTGCTTTGACTATTTATATGAGTCTAAGAGCATTTGCTGGCTTCTTGAGGTAATTATTCTCAAAAATATTTTTATCCTAATGTTTTCTTTCATGTTCTGCTACTGTACTTCCAAGGCACTTGCAACATTTGGATGAATTCCATTCAATCAATGAACTATATTGATGCAGGATTGGAACTGGGTCAGGACCATGGGAATTCCTTAGGAGCTAACTGCACTAAGCTGGCAACATAAATATATAATCATGGCTTATATTTGGCCACAATTTGATTGTGGTTCACAATATTAAAGGGATCAAAGTTTTCCTTAGTTTTTTAGGTATCTTGGATGAGAAATCCTTTAAGAATAGGCATTGGTACATGCATGATTATTGTGCTTGCTTGTTGAGGCATCGGTTCAAAATCTACCTCAGCTTTAGAAGATGTACAGAATAAACCTCCACAAGTTTATCTCATACTCATAAGAAAATGACATGAAATATGGGATCAAACTTGCGTTTGTAATCATGCAACAAATAAGGCAACACAAGTAACATATACTGAAAACAATTTTACATGTACGGATTTTTCTATTTTTTGGATAACAAGAGAATCTAAGTCCAAAAGACAAAATTACGTATAAAACAACCAGTCGTTTGTACCGATTTATTTTTATATAAACTTTGGGATACAAAAGCTTTTAGATATTGACTGCATAAATTTGACCCTTTTAAATGTGTCAATAATAAATGAAAATATGCAAATACATTAGGTTGTTTTTAAGTTGTTCAATTGTGCGTATTAGTTAAGTTTTTTTTTTTCTCGTGTCTCACATAGTCAAATAAGTTCAATTTTGTGTACACAGGTGTCCATTATGATATGTGGTCACTTATTCTACATATACCCATTTCTCATCTCCTAAGTGTACTACTTGCCCATTTTCAAAATTAGGTTGAACAGTCTGGGGCCAATATTGTACGAGAGAAAGTTAAGAAGACAATATCCTCAATTTCTCTTCTCTATCAAGCAATGTTGGCTTCAAATTGTTAAACCTTATTTTCAAATGGGCAAGAGGTAGACATACAAGGGGAGGCGATTGTCTGCGGTGTATTTCTCTCGTGTGTGATCCTAACCGTTTATTAAAATGGTGAGAGAATGTGTTTTAATATTAAAAATGAAGAGAGGATGTAATTAATGGCTGATATTAATGACCGCAGACAGTTTGAGGATCCTCTCCCACATACAAGATGGAAAAAGGGTACATGAGGCCAACCCGTTCATATTATTAGACGAGTTTGAATCTCACTTTTAAAAGTTAATTTATAAAGTGGAGTTCATCTTTGCTCCATTTAGGATTGCTTCATTTACTCCTTTTCAATGCATTGATGTGTGACATGTGGTAAAAACAAATTCAATGGTTGAGATTAAAATGCATCACCACATGCTCTATTTTTTTCCTTTTCTTCATCTTCTTCATTCCTCCTCTTCACCATCATCCAATACATCTTCATAAATAATACTCAGAAAACCGCAAAATCGCAATAAGATTTCTTCCAAAACCGCAAAATCGAACGATTCGGAGTGAGTCGTGGCTGATTCAGACAATGAATCGGGAGGAGCACCGAACGCCGGCAACAGCGAGTTATCACCACGAGAACAAGACCGATTCCTACCGATTACAAACGTGAGAAGAATAATGAAAAAAGCATTACCAGCAAACGCGAAGATCTCGAAAGATGCTAAGGAAGAGTCTTGGCCTCATAATCGTGGGACTAATTAAGTAATTAATTTGGAGCATTATTAAGCCAAAGCGGAGATTATAATTTTTTGCTTCTTGTCAAACACACTAATCTGTGAAGCCATGGCAACATGTTGCAATTATTTAGTCGTGTTGAGTTTGGTTTGGGGGAAATCTTGTGATCTTATGGGGGTGGAAGGGTTTTGAATTTTGGTGTTGTATTATGTTATGTTGTTTGGGTTGGGGTGTGAAGATTATGTGGTTGATGATTATGTGGTTGATGTGTGTTGATGCAAAATTCCTTCTCTTATCTTATGATTTAATAAACAAACAAAAAAAAAAGAAGGAAAAAGATGATGTGATGATGAAAAATTGTGTAAAGAATTTATAGATGATTTGAATTTTGTGTTTTTTTTTTCTGGGTATTATTGATGAAGATGTATAGGATGATGTTGATGATGGAGAAGAGGAGGAATGAAGAAGATAAATAAAAGGAAAAAAAATAGTTGTTGCTAGTGGAGAGAGCATGTGGTGAGGCATTTTAATCTCAACCATTGAATTTGTTTTTACCACATGTCACACATCTATGTATTAAAAAAGAGTAAATGGAGCAAACCTAAATGGAGCAAAGATGAACTCTATAAAATGAAGGTCAATTGAAATGGAGCAAACCTAAATGGAGCAAAGATGAACTCTATAAAATGAAGGTCAATTGAAAGCATGTGGTACCTGATTCGATTCCCACCATAAGTTTTTGTAACCCAAAAAAAGAACTCTATAAAATGAAGGTGTGCATATATATATATATATATATATATATATATATATATATATATATATATATATATATATATATATATATATACTAGTCTTTAACCCGTGCAACTCACGGGCGAAAATGAGTTTTATTGTAACGTGCAAATGTTGACCCTATAATGCAGGATAGTTGATATATAATATAATTCATAAATAACTTAAATGGTATCTTGTTACACGTCAAAATGTTAAATGAGTATCCTATTACAAATCAAAATATTACACTGATAAAAGATAAACTAATAAAAAAAATCTTTTTCAACAATAGATTCAACATCTCTTGATGGCTCGAAATGTCACTACAAAAGAAATGAATGAAAAATATTAATGAATATAAATCTAGATTTTTGATAAATAAAATATATTGTATATTTTATTTAAATATATCAAAATACAAATGTTTTTTTTAGGAGTTATTGAATACAAATGTTAATAACTATATTATTATACCTTCGTTATAAATATAAATATAAATTAAATACCTATGGCCCACCATGTTTGAGAAATATAAAGCGTTGGTCTTAAATCAAATAGATATAGCCTCCCGTGTTTGAATCATAGTGTTTGTAGTTAGTATGAACCATACAGCTCTATTTGGATTACACAAACAGAGAAACATAATTACATAACATTTGATTTTTTATAATGAAAGAAATATATAACATTTGGTTTTTTATAATGAAAGAAATAGAACTAATATTTCAAATTAAAAATCCATTAAAGTTCAATAACCTTATTGGCATCCCTCATCTAAACTATTTGGCATGAAAGAGAAAGATGGCTAAGGACAATGTAATAAAAATTACCTAGAGCTTTAGTCAAGTACTTGGATACATAAGCTTAACTATATGATTCTCCTTGATTCTAATTATCTACTTTTTATTGTTCAAAATACAAATCCAAATTTCCCATCCTGAATTTAATAAGTGCAAACTAATTTTTATTAGTTCATAGAATGTTACAGTAAATTCTAAGAGGGTCTGAAATAAAGCTAAAAATGGTTGTGATCCAATACTAATGCAATTCTCATGACAATTATTTCAATCCCCAAGTAAAATCTTTAAAACAGAAGGAAAAAAATTGGTCATAATCATAAGTGTGATCATATCCAACTATCCCTTGTCCCTCCAGTGTCAATAACAATACCATTTCACTTAATGTTTTGGGTTAAGCTTGTGTCCCGTTTGAGAAACTCATGTTGTATTGATAGACAAATCCATTTGATCCCATTTTCAATTATCTGTTATTATAATAAGAGGCCAGAATAAGAGAAATCAAAAATAAAAGAACTTTATCATGACATTGCGTATGAAATGTTGAGAAACTCATGAACTTAATGTTTTGGGTTAAGCTTGTATGTCGTTTGAGAAACTCATGTTGTATTGACAGACAAATCCATTTGATCCCAAATTCATTATCTATTATTATAATAAGCTGCAATAAGCAAAATAAGAGAAAAACAAAGATAAAATAACTTAATTATGACCTTGCATATGAAATGTTGGCAAAAGGTTATAGTTCAAAACCTTGATGATGCTAAATAATCAAGACCAATATTACTAATTATTGAAGCTCAAATCATACATGGCAGCATAAAGGACCATGGTATAAAAATAAGAAGGAATTTTTTATCATTTGAAAATTTGCACATGTTAGGAAGTTCAAAATAGTAAGTTTGTTTTGGAACTTGTGCATTTAACATTAAATATATAATTTTTTAATAATTAACTATGAGAGAACACAACTGACAACAATATGACATAAAAGTCTATTCAAATCTTGTAAGTTGGGTATCATTATCAAATTGAAAGAAGCTACACATAATAACAATATAAAATGTGGCTATGTATAAATTTTCAAGCCTTGATCAACGGTTATTGAAATGGTAAAATCATAACTAATAGTGGTAATTTATATGCTTTCATATGCTGCATATGAAATTGATCTCAAAGAAATAGTACTTAAATATTCTAATATGCTTTATCATAAAACAACTTTGAATAATAATAATAACTTCATCGGGCTTATAAGAAGCTGATTTTGCCCTTAGCACACTTTACAAAAGAAACTAATAGGGTGAGAAAACTAATCCTTTGCCAAAGAAAGAAATATCAGTACCAAAAAGAAATTGACAAAATCTAGTCTCAAAGATAATTGACTTCATTGACCAAAAAAGAAATTGACAAATCTAGTCTAATAATCTAATAAATAATTGACCAAAGTCTTGTATGTATTAAGGATGAAAGCTGACTTCATTGTTGAGTTATTGTTGCGTAGGACAAAGGATAAAAAAATAGTCAAACCAAGGAAATTATCAAAGCGACTTATTGGTAATTAAATCTATGCAAGTATATCATAATTCCCTTGCATAGTATACTAATCAAAGTTCCAAGATTGCATGTATACTTGCATAGTAATCACAATTAAACTTGGACTTTCAATTGGTAATTGCTCTGCTCTGCCTCATGTAAATGTCACTTGCCCAATTTCATACATTTTATGCACCAACTTTTTCCATTATCTGTTAAACAAACTAAACTTAAATTCTACTACCAGCCCAGCCAAGTAAACTTATAGAAATGAAGTAAACTTATATAGGAGCTTTATTACTCAATGTTTTGAATTAGCACATATCCTTACCGATCATAGATCTATGTCAGATGTCAAACAAAAGCTAGCAGTCATAGTAGTACTAAAACTAAAAAATCCATTTTCGATTAAAAAAAATTACACTCTAACAATATTTTGGTAATGTCAAATATATGCTTTACAGCTTCGTGAACCAGTCTATCTTAAACACATTAAATACAATTTGACAATGTGGCACTTAAGTAAACAGATTTGAGCATGTAACAAAGAGAAAAAAATACAAACAATACTATCTTTCTTAACCCATGGAATACTATTTTCAAAGAAAGTACTTTGACATGAAATCCCATTTCTACTTCAAATCAAGTTGTAGAGATGAAGCAACTAATAAATATGATACTTGGTAATGAAATTGTAGTCAGGATACAATACAAACAATAAAACAAATTTAGAAAAGCCAACTTAGCAAAATTCAGAACACAATTCAATCTTAATTTACACATAGCAGCAACATATAAAATATATTACCTTTCCATTAGAATTGAAAAGAAGATATGAACCTGTAACAAAAAAAAAAATAAACATAGTGTTAGATCATTGTTATGAAAAATCAAAATGCAAATTCAGGGACATTCAAAAAAATAAACACAGAAGCAACCCTAAAAAATAGACTGCATTTTAATTTTGTTAAAATTTTAGATTACATCTTCATCCCCTAAATTTGAAGTCACATAAACAATAAACAAATTCAAACAAAAACTTAATATTCACAAAATAAGGGATATCCTCAAACTCATCAACAACAATTTCTGATGCAAAGAACAAATAAAAAGACCAATTAAAAAACCTAAATTAACATTGAAATTGATACAAAGTTAACGGGAGAAAAAATAGAGACACAGAACAATACCATTTTGCAATTGCAATTGCTTCAACTCTTGGTATCTTCAAAATTTGTTCAGCTTTTACTGCAAAAAAAAAATAAAATTGTTCCATATCAATATCAAAACTAACAATATCATCCATTTTCTTATTGAGACATTTTCTCAAACACTTTGTGAGTGCTCAATTTCACATAAAAAAATCAAATACAAAATCATGTCAAAATAAGACAAATTGAATAAAACATAAATACTCTTGTTAATCTAAACACAAAAATAAGACAAATTCAAAACCAATTCCACAATTTATGAAACCATTAATGTTTCAATGGCTATAAAGAAATTATATACTTAGTTGAAAAAAGTTGAAAAAACAACCGTAGAAAATAAGCAGAATCAAGTGTTAAAATACTTGAAAATTATGGGTTACAGTAAAAAGATATTTAAGGATCTAACAAAAAACAACATAAAAACAAAAAATCCCAACCTTGTTGTAGAAATTAGATAAGATGATAGCAGGTCAGTTTGATGGTTCCAAAGGATTGTCAGTATTCATCTTCCAATTTGATTCATGCACAAGACAAAAAAACCAAACACTAATCACAACAATCTACAAATTCAAAACCGCACATAACACTGATCATAAAAAACAAATCAGAAAATAAAACTTACCTCAACAATGATTCAAAGTACGACTTCCGATTTTTTGCGAGAGGGAGATGGGGAGTGAGGTGTTGCCATCTTTTGTTGTGGTAAAATGGTTTCTGAGATTTAGGGTTGTTATGATGTTGTTGACGTAGAAACAGAGGGATAATAATGGAGGTTAGAGAAATATGTGATTCTGAAAGTAGATGAATAATGGGAAAGGAAGAGATGAGAGAGTAAGGATGGATATTCGAAAGATTCAAATTTCAAATTGAAGGAAGAATGAAAAAGGGGGGAGGGATTCTGTCTAGTTGCAGAAGTTTGTTTGAAAAAATGTATATAGAAGAAGAGGGAGTATGTTTTTTTGTGTTCAGAGTGATAGGGACTTGTTTGAAAAGTTTGTTTGAAAAAGCCTTTTTTCTTAAAGTGGGCTGGACTTGTATTGGGCATCATTTTACATTGGATTTTTGTATGTTTGCTAAAAATAGGCCCGATAGCAACATTTCTTGGAGGGAAATCCACCTATTCAAATTTTATTGCCATAAAATGAAATTTGATGATTTAAAAATTGTGGAAAAATGAGGATTACATGATTTTCTGCTCCAACTTACTATAAGTGATGATAAAATGTACATAAAAAATGTGATGATTTGGCATTGATAGCTTGAGAGGTTGCCACCTAGGATTATTGGCCTAAAACATGTTCTATGTTTGTATATTATTAAGATATATATATATATATATATATATATATAAATTGCATAATCCATAAATTTAGCAATGTGAGACTCCAACACAACTTTAGTATCCACTCTCATGCTGGCATATATTTAGTCCATTCTCTACATGTCCTACAAAATCAGGTACAAACCATTTTAGACGAGCTTGGATCCCACATTCAAGAGCTAGTTGATAAAATTAGGAAGCACAAGTTGCCCAACTAAGAAATTTTAACAATATGAAACTCCAATATAATTTCAATACTTATCACTTCAATTTGTTGAGATAAAATTCCTTTTTAGTTTTAAAGATGATAAATATATTTAAATTATTTATAATAAGTTATTATATAACATGTGTCATTAAGTGATTCAAATATAAGGCAGAACAAGAATCAATTTGCTGAAAGACATTCAGCGTCTGAAAGACACACATCGTCTGAAAGACACAGTGCGTCTGAAGACCAGCGTCTGAAGGTCAACGAAAGTCAGCATCTGAACAGTGCGTCTGAATGCCAACGAAAGTCAGCGTCTGAACAGTGCGTCTGAAGGTCAACGAAAATCAGCGTCTGAACAGTGCGTCTGAAGGTCAACGAAAGTCAGCGTCTGAACAGTGCGTCTGAAGGGTGCTTCTGAAGGCTGCGTCTGATGAACAGTGCTTCTGAAGAGTGCGTCTGAACAGTGCTTCTGAAGAGTGCTTCTGATGAACAGTGCTTCTGAAAGAACTGCGTCTACAGTGCTTCTGATGAACACCTTCTGAAGATTCAGAGTCTGAAATCTGAAGTTTAAAGGAACCTCAAAGACTTTCATTCTGAGGGGGAGCTAAAAATTCAGAACTTTTTTGACAGAAAAGTTATTAACAAATTTTGATTATTTTGTCTAACTTATATTTTTGAGTGTCTCATTTAGAAACAGGAAAAGTATTCAAAAAGAACTCTTTCTACAAAGCTATCAGTTGATGTTCAGTCATATATTTTTTCTTGATTATGGATTTTAAGGCACCAAGTGAAAATCAAGAAACACACTATATTGGAACATAATTACAATGGTGTTGCTTTGACAAAAGCAGACAACTTCTATACAAATAAATGTAACACAAAGGAGGAAACATGTTTTTTGCTTGCCCACAAAACTGCCAATTATCAGATCAAGTAAGAAAGCCAGTACAAACAATATGTACGTTTTGACTGCAAATAAGGATTGAAGAATAGAGAGGTATACACGTGTAAAAAACAGTTTGAAATACAGCTGTAACCTACATCAGTTAAAACCTGGCCAAGTTGATTTAAACTGCACCATACGCGGGAACAATGGAAAAAGAAAATTGAAGAAGTTATATACAGTAGTTACACGTGAGAAAGGGAGCGTATGGTGAACAGCTGCAAAGCATAATCTGCCTATAAATAGCAGGCTCATGGCAAGACAACTACTCACTGATTTTTGAAGAAGCTGAAAGCAAAATACTCATACACTCAAAGCTCTCTTTTATTCTTCAATTTTAAGTTTGCTAAAATTGCTCTTTTGTTTTGAGCTCTGTTTAGTATAACACACATTTTCATTCTGTTCAAGTAAGATTTTGTTTCTTACTGGCTTGTAAAAGAAAAGGCTTGTTGAAAACAAGTGTGTAACTCAAGAGCGAGTAAAGCTCAGTGTAAAGAAAGATCAAGAGTGAGTAAAGCTCAGTGTAAAGAAAGATCAGGAAGATCAAGACAAAAGAGGAGTTGTGGTTAAGTTATAACTCAACTACCTAGTGGAAAATCTCACATACTTGTGGGGACTGGAAGTAGCCTAGTTTGGGTGAACTAGGATAACTCTCTGTGTTTTTTCTTTCATCTCTTTTATTTGTTTCAATTTTCACACACTCATCACACGTTATTATTATTATTATTATTATTATTATTATTATTACCTTTCATTTACTAGCTTGAAATTTTAAAAAGGTAATTTTAAACAGTTCACAATTCAAACCCCCCTTTCTTGTGAAAATATTTTACTTCAATTGGTATCATAGTTTGGCTCTGAGACCTTAGCACTGAACAGTGTAAGAGAAAAAGATTCAGAAAAGAAGGAAAATGTCTAGAGTAAAATTCATGTCTGAAGGAGGTTCAGTCACACGACCACCTCTCTTTGAAGGGGCTGATTACTACTTTTGGAAAAGCAAAATGGAATTGTTCTTACAATCTCAAGATAATCAAATGTGGTCAATAGTTGAAAATGGAAACTATATTCCATATGATGATGATTTAAACATCAAAAAACAAGAAGATTGGTCAGAAGAGGAAGGTAAAAGTATCCTATTAAATTCTAAAGCTAAATTGTTTCTAACCATGGCTTTGAGCAGGGAAGAATATGATAGAACACAAGAATGCAAAACTGCCAAAGAAATCTGGGATACCTTAAAAACTCATCATGAAGGAACCAGTCATGTGAAAGAAACAAGAATTGATATAGGCGTAAGAAAATTTGAATTATTTGAAATGAAAGAAACCGAAACCATATATGAAATGTATGGAAGGTTTACTATCATTATGAATGAATTACGATCTCTTGAAAAGAATTTTACTACTCATGAAAGAGTAAGGAAAATTCTAAGATGTCACCAAAATCATGGAGACACATTGTAACTGCAATAACAGAAGCAAAAGATCTGACAAAACTTAGATTAGAAGATCTAATTGGATCTTTAAAAGCTCATGAAGTTCTGTTACAAGAGGACAAATCCTCAAACAAAGGCAAAATGAATTCCTTAAAAACCAATCAAGTATCACAAAATCAGGAAGAAGAAATAATTTCTGATGATCAACAACAAGAGTTTGATGATGAAGAAAGTCAAGATCAAATCATTCTTCTCACTCGCAAACTGCAAAGAATGATACAAAGAAGAGATCAACACAAAAGAAACATCCCAACAAGAAGAGAAAACTCAAAAACAGATGTTGACAAAAGTCGAATTATATGCTATGGATGCTACAAATTCGGACATTACAAATCTGAATGTCCATTAAACAAAATAAAATCAAACAATCCTCAATTCAAACAAAAATCGCTACTCACTTGGGATGATCAAGAAGAATCAACAAGTGAAGATGAACAAGCAAGTCTATGTCTAATGACAAGATCAGACAATGAAGAGGTAAACTTTGAACCATGTTCATCTTGTGAAAAAACTGAATACTTGTTTGATAATCTTTTTTATAACTCTCAAATTCTAGAACAAACTTGTGAAAAATTGAGAAATGAAAATCTTGAACTAAAAAGGGAAAAAGAAGATCTAAAAAAATTAAATGAAGGCCTTCTTAAGAAAATTCACTCAAAGGAAATTTCTGAAATTAAAAATGAAACTCATGAAGAAAACATTATTCTAAAGAAAAATGTTTTGCAATTAAAGGATGACATTTCCAACTTTGTTAAATCAACTGAAACCTTTCAAAAAATTATGGGATCACAAGTGAGTGTTTTTGATAGAGCCTGCATAGGTTTTAAAACCAATCAAAAACAAAAACTTTATGAAAATTGTTTCATTCCTGAAAAAATTACAAAAAAGAATGAAAGATACAAATGTACATATTGTAAAAAATATGGGCATCTTGAAACTTTTATTTTTAGAAAAAAGAAAGAACATGTCTTGCAAAGATCAAGATTTTCTCATAAATCAAACTCTGTTAAATTTAACAAAGAAGGATTAAATTTAACAAAGAAGGATCTTCTAAAAATAACACTAACCATCAAGGACCCAAAAAGATATGGGTACCCAAGTCATTACTAACTACTGCTGCAGGAATGCCTAATGACAGTCAAGAAAAAACCTTGGTACTTGGACAATGGATGCTCAAGACATATGACTGGAGATAAACAAAGCTTTCTCTCCTTCATAAAAAGGGAAGGAGGACTGGTGACCTTTGGAAATAATGAAAAAACTCAAATCAAAGGTATGGGTGTTATTGGTAAGATTGACTCCGCAAAAATTGAAAATGTTCAATATGTAGAAGGTCTTAAACACAATTTAATCAGCATCAGTCAATTGTGTGATAGTGGTTTTGAAGTAACATTCAAACCTCACACATGCGAAGTAAGACAAGGATCTTCAGGAAAATCTTATTTACAGGATCAAGAAATAAAAATGTTTATGTTTTATACTTAGATGAACTCCCTGCTGAATCCTGTTTTATATCTCTTGAAAAAGATAAATGGATTTGGCATAAGAGGGCTGGGCACATAAGTATGGAAACAATTTCCAAAATATCAAAACTTGATCTAGTAAGAGGACTTCCTAAGATTAATTTTTAGAAGGATAAAATATGTGAAGCCTGCATCAAGGGAAAACAAGCTAAAAGTAGCTTTCATCCAAAAGATTTTATTTCGACAAAAAGACCCCTTGAACTACTGCACATAGATTTATTTGGACCTATCTCAATAGAGAGTCTTGGTGGAAAAAAATATGGCTTTGTGATCGTTGATGATTTTTCCAGATTCACGTGGGTTTTATTTTTAAAACACAAAAATGACTCTTTTGAAGCTTTTCAAACTTTTTGCAAGAAGGTTCAAAATGAGAAAGAAACCAATATTATTTCTGTAAGAAGTGATCATGGGGGAGAATTTGAAAACTCAGCCTTTGAACATTTCTTTAATGATAATGGAATTTCTCATAATTTTTCTTGTCCTAGAACTCCTCAACAAAATGGAGTTGTAGAAAGAAAAAATAGAACTCTGCAAGATATGGCAAGAACTATTCTAAATGAATCCAATGTTGAGAAATATTTTTGGGCAGAAGCCATAAATACATCTTGCTATATTTTAAATAGAGTTTCAATAAGAAAAATGTTAAACAAAACCCCTTATGAACTCTGGAAAGGAAGAAAGCCAGACATTTCTTATTTTCATATCTTTGGATGTTATTGTTACATTTTAAACAACAAGGACAACTTAGCAAAGTTTGATTCAAAATCAGACAAAGCTATATTCCTTGGTTACTCCACTTCCTCAAAAGCATACAGGGTATTCAACTTAAGAACAAGGATCCTAGAAGAAGGTATGCACATTAAATTTGATGAATTTGATGAACTTGAGAATCAATCAAGAAATATTGAAGAAGAAGAAGAAGTCCAAAACAATTCAAATTCTGAAACCTCTTCTCAAAGCCCTCCAAATGAAGAACCTCATCAAAGTCCTCCTAAGTCTTGGAGAACAGTTGATTATCATCCACATGATCAAATCATTGGAGAAACAACAGATGGAATAAGGACAAGAAGGTCTTTTCAAAACAATGATATAACAATGATATCTCAAATTGAACCCAAATCCATAAAAGAAGCAATCATTGATGAATCACAGGTTGAAGCCATGAAAGAAGAATTACTTCAATTTGAAAAAATTCAAGTCTGGAGTCTTGTACCTAATCCTCAAACTCAATCCGTCATTGGAACACGATGGGTTTTTAGAAACAAACTGGATGAAGAAGGAAAAGTGACTCGAAACAAGGCTAGATTAGTAGCACAAGGCTACAATCAACAAGAAGGCATTGATTATGATGAAACTTATGCCCCAGTTGCAAGATTGGAGGCTATAAGAATTTTACTTGCATATGCATCTCATAAAAGCATAAAACTCTTTCAAATGGACATAAAAAGTGCTTTTTTAAATGGCTTCTTGAATGAAGAAGTTTATGTGCATCAACCTCCAGGGTTCGAAAATTTAGAAAAAACCAAATCATGTGTTTAAACTAACCAAAGCTCTATATGGACTTAAACAAGCTCCAAGAGCCTGGTATGAAAGGTTAAGCACTTTTTTAATTAAAAATGGTTTTTCTCGAGGAAAAATTGACACCACACTCTTTAGAAAAATAGATAAAAATGATTTATTAATTGTACAAGTGTACGTTGATGACATCATTTTTGGAGCCACAAATGAAAAAATGTGTGATGATTTTTCAAAACTCATGGAAAGTGAATTTGAGATGAGTATGATGGGAGAACTTAAATTCTTTTTGGGCTTAAAAATCAAACAACACAAAGATGGCATTTTTATTTGTCAAGAAAAATACATCAAAGATTTGCTTAAAAAATATAAGATGAATGAAGCAAAAATTATGACAACTCCTATGCATCCTTCCTCAAGCTTGGACAAAGATGAAAATGGAAGAAATTTTCCTGAAAAAGAATATAGAGGAATGATTGGATCTCTCTTATATTTAACTGCTAGTAGACCAGATATTGTCTTTGCAGTAGGTCTGTGTGCAAGATTTCAAACTGCTCCAAAAGAATCGCACTACACTGTAGTAAAAAGAATTTTCAGATATCTTGTGGGGACCACAAATATTGGCCTATGGTATAAAAAGGGATCACATTTTAATCTTGTGGCATATTGTGATGCTGACTACGCCGGAGATAAAATAGAAAGAAAAAGTACAAGTGGCGCATGTCAACTTCTTGGCAAATCCTTGGTCAGCTGGTGTTGTCGTAAGCAAAATACTATAGCATTATCCATAACAGAAGCTGGATACATTTCTGCTGCAAACTGCTGCTCTCAGGTATTGTGGATTAGAAATCAATTAGAAGATTTCTCTCTCAGGTACGCAAACATTCAAATATTTTGTGATAATACTAGTGCTATTAATTTATCAAAAAACCCCATTCAGCATTCTAGATCAAAACATATTGAAATAAAACACCATTTTATTCGAGATCATGTAATTAAAAAGGAAATTGAACTTTCATTTATCGATACTAAAAATCAATTAGCAGACATTTTTACTAAACCTTTAGTAGAAGACCGTTTTTTATTTATAAAAGAAAAATTAAAAATTATAAAAAATCCCTACATTAACTAACTCTCCCTATTTTTTTTTAAAAAAGGAGGGAAAATGTTTTGTTAAACCCAACCAAAGACCTTTCTTCTCCCACACGCGCGCATTGCCTCCCAATCAGCCTTCACAGACCCTCACATGTCCCCAAATCTCAACCAACCAACCCTTGATCTTCTCCTTGGAAGCCCAAACAATCATAGCAATGATTTTAACTTTCTGCTGCATGCCAAATCAGTCTGAACACACATCAACTCATTGTCTCACTCAAACCATCTTCCTTAAACCATCCTTTTTTTCCTTTCGTCTGTGCAAACTTGTATATCCTTCTGAAACTGAAAATCTCCAGAAAAACAACCAAGAAGAAAATGAAATCCAGCAAAAGCTCTTCACCACCACTGCCTCCACCTTTCTCTTACTCATCTTCTACCTCCGTGTCCGAACTTAATCCAACCATTATCTCATCAAATGACCCCATTTCTTACTCACCTCCAAAAAGTATCACATCTTCAGTTCCGATCAAAGCTGCAACCTTTGATCAATTCTACAGACCAAGAAAAACCACCTCTCTTGAACCCAGAAAATCAAATCGTCTTTCCTTGAAACCCCACAAAGTCTCGAACATTACTCTAAAAGACAAACCAGAACCATGCATACAGTGACAAAGCTCTCTCTTCCTCTCAAAGCATTTCTCACACATGATCCATGCCATTAATGCAAGCAAAAGCACAACTGGACTTCCTTACTCCATGATGCTTACCAAAATCTTCAAATCATATGATATTTCTCTCAAAGGTGAAGATTTCAGACACACTCCAACTCCTTTCAATAGTAAAAATGTGTCTCATCTAAAAAGAAATGATTTTCCTGGATCATTAGATTTTCATGACCTTCCCATAGCTCCTGAAGAAGAAATGGAGGACGAAGAAGAAGAAAACCCCCTGCACAACCTAGTAAATGCTATGGTTGTAGATACTCACCATGCTTCTCTCCACTCTACTACCCCTGCTGATATATCAGAACCAACTCCTCCAACACTACCCATAATCACTCCTACTCCAAATTTCAACTATGACAACTCAGCAATCTTTGGCTCTGATTGCCTCCAAAACTTTTTACGCAATCCTTCAGCTTCCTTTGACACTCTTGGTCTTCCCAAAGCTCATCCCTCCAACACCCTGCCTAAAATACCATCTGCCTTTAGCTCTTTTGTGAGTTTCAAATCCACAGGTACTTCTGCTCGTATGAAACTTCCTTCTCCAACCAAGGAAATTCTTGTCCCTGCCTCCAGTGATCGTATGGAAAAGATATATCTTATGCAGCTTCACTTATTTGATTGGTTTACAAATATCTTTTGTCCTTACTTTGGTCTTTCCCCTCCTACACCTGTGCCCGGTGTTTTTCCTCAGCCTCCTGCACCTTAAACCATGACATCACTTTTTGATGAAGCCAAAAAGGGGGAGATAATGTGTACTATTTGAATTAAAATATAATGTGTATTATTTCTTTCTTGGTTTCCATGTTTTATCTCTATATGCTATTGTAATTTGCTCAAGCTTTTTACTTTTATTATCATCAACAACTTTATTATGTGTAATTGTTTTATTACAACAAATTCACATTTTGATCACTTTTCTTTGAATCTAAAATGCTAGAATTAAGGGGGAGTTTGTGATAAAACACTAAGTATCTATCTACATTATACACCCTCAAATATTTATCAAATTGAGGGGGAGCTAAACCACAATTCCTTATTATAAATATTAATTCAAATATATTTTGTCATCATCAAAAAGGGAGAGAATGTTGAGATAAAATTCCTTTTTAGTTTTAAAGATGATAAATATATTTAAATTATTTATAATAAGTTATTATATAACATGTGCCATTAAGTGATTCAAATATAAGGCAGAACAAGAATCAATTTGCTGAAAGACATTCAGCGTCTGAAAGACACACAGCGTCTGAAAGACACAGTGCGTCTGAAGACCAGCGTCTGAAGGTCAACGAAAGTCAGCGTCTGAACAGTGCGTCTGAAGGTCAACGAAAGTCAGCGTCTGAACAGTGCGTCTGAAGGTGCTTCTGAAGGCTGCGTCTGATGAACAGTGCTTCTGAAGAGTGCGTCTGATGAACAGTGCTTCTAAAGAGTGCGTCTGATGAACAGTGCTTCTGATGAGCAGTGCTTCTGAAAGAACTGCGTCTACAGTGCTTCTGATGAACACTTTCTGAAGATTCAGAGTCTGAAATCTGAAGTTTAAAGGAACCTCAAAGACTTTCATTCTGAGGGGGAGCTAAAAATTCAGAACTTCTTTGACAGAAAAGTTATTAACAAATTCTGATTATTTTGTCTAACTTATGTTTTTGAGTGTCTCATTTAGAAACATGAAAAGTATTCAAAAAGAACTCTTTCTACAAAGCTATCAGTTGATGTTCAGTCATATATTTTTTCTTGATTATGGATTTTAAGGCACCAAGTGAAAATCAAGAAACACACTATATTGGAACATAATTACAATGGTGTTGCTTTGACAAAAGCAGACAACTTCTATACAAATAAATGGAACACAAAGGAGGAAACATGTTTTTTGCTTGCCCACAAAACTGCCAATTATCAGATCAAGTAAGAAAGCCAGTACAAACAATATGTACGTTTTGACTGCAAATAAGGATTGAAGAATAGAGAGGTATACACGTGTAAAAAACAGTTTGAAATACAGCTGTAACCTACATCAGTTAAAACCTGGCCAAGTTGATTTAAACTGCACCACACGCGGGAACAATGGAAAAAGAAAATTGAAGAAGTTATATACAGTAGTTACACGTGAGAAAGGGAGCGTATGGTGAACAGCTGCAAAGCATAATCTGCCTATAAACAGCAGGCTCATGGCAAGACAACTACTCACTGATTTTTGAAGAAGCTGAAAGCAAAATACTCATACACTCAAAGCTCTCTTTTATTCTTCAATTTTAAGTTTGCTAAAATTGCTCTTTTGTTTTGAGCTCTGTTTAGTATAACACACATTTTCATTCTGTTCAAGTAAGATTTTGTTTCTTACTGGCTTGTAAAAGAAAAGGCTTGTTGAAAACAAGTGTGTAACTCAAGAGCGAGTAAAGCTCAGTGTAAAGAAAGATCAAGAGTGAATAAAGCTCAGTGTAAAGAAAGATCAGGAAGATCAAGACAAATGAGGAGTTGTGGTTAAGTTATAACTCAACTACCTAGTGGAAAATCTCACATACTTGTGGGGACTGGAAGTAGCCTAGTTTGGGTGAACCAGGATAACTCTCTGTGTTTTTTCTTTCATCTCTTTTATTTGTTTCAATTTTCACACACTCATCACACGTTATTATTATTATTATTATCTTTCATTTACTAGCTTGAAATTTTAAAAAGGTAATTTTAAACAGTTCACAATTCAAACTCCCTTTCTTGCGAAAATATTTTACTTCACAATTAACATAACAAAAACATATTTATTTTTGTAACATGATGTGTGAAATTTGATAATAGCATGAGACTTAAAATACTCATGTGGGAAAATAAAATTAAATGACTAATTGGAAACAATTAAACAACTTAATTTAATACTAGTAATTCATAAAATAATATCTCAATGTTTACAAGTTATTTATGCAGCCTTTTAAAAAACAGTCATGTTATATCAAGCGAAAAAAATTTCCCGAAACTTTCACGAAGTATTACGTGTCTTTCAATTAAAGGAGCGGTCAATTTTTCAAATTTCGGATTGAGTGGAAAAAAATGCAGTTAGTAGGTATAAGCTTCCATTTTTTTAACATCGTGAAATTGTCGCTATTAGTTTTCTTGTGATGTTTGGCATTTTCCTTTAAAAAATATCAATAAGTTTTCTTTCCCTTTCGCTAACCGGAGAGGAGTGGTTTTGACTTTTGGTTCATTTCTTAGGTTTTTGTCGACGTTGAATATGCTATTTTAATTGAAGTACTCAATCAATTTGAATATATAAATATAAAACCAATTTTCTGATCCAAAAAGTATTTTATTTCTCGTAAAAAAATAAAATAAAATATTGGTAAAATAACGTGTAAAATTATTGATACATCACCTCGTCTCTTAACTCATTTTGGGCAGAAGCCGCCACTGAGAAAGGAAATCAATGGCGAATGCAATGTGCAGCAAAATCAACACTCTTCAAAACTCTTCCATTCTCAAATCCACCTTCACTTTCATCAGAACCCTATCTACTTCTTCTCCTTCACCTTCTTCCGATGCATCTTCCGATACTACTAAGAAATCAAAACGAAGAAAGAAGAAAAACTTTTTCGAAGTAGCTCAGTTTTTACCTAACTGGGGAATCGGTTATCACATGGCCAAAACTCATTGGAAGGAAGTTTCTTATGAAATCACCAAACTCAATCTCTACAAGGTTGCTTCTCTTCACATTTCATTTTTTTTCTCTTCAATTTCACATTTTCATTTTATTTTTTTTATTTTTTTTTTGCAGGATGGAAAACATGGAAAAGCATGGGGTATTGCTCATAAAAATGGTTAGTTTTAAATTTTTTAAATGTGTTTTTTATCCTTCTGGTATTCTAGTTATGCTCATAAACTGTTCGATAAATGTTCTAAGTCAGTATTTTTATTTATTTATCTGCTTGATTAGTTATAATGTATGTTATATCAAATTCAATTGATAAGAGCCTTAGTTTTCATACTTCAGAATAACATTTGGTAGTTAGTCGCCGATTTGATGATTTAGTTATATTGTATGTTTCATTTGAGCATAAACACTTGTGACACTGTTTAGAAGAACTTATGACATGTTGATAAGCTGTTTTCAGCTTATTTTCATCAGCTCTCTGGGATAGTTTATGAAAATGGCTTATAGATTATACAAAAATAGTTTGCTTTTAATTTATCTTTTGTTATAGAAATAGCTTATTCATAAGTGTTTATGTTATAGGTAGCAAAATAAGTTGTTTATCCAAATAGGACTTTAGTGGGGTAAACTTAAACTTGTCTTTCATGCTACTAGTTTCTGGTCACATTCTGAAGTTAGTATCTTTATGTTTTTGCACGACAAAGTTTGATACTTGTTGCTCTGTTGGAAGCTGCCATTGTGTGATAAAATAACTGCGGTCTTCTGTTTTAAATCAAAGTAGATCATGGCTGATTGCTCTTTTGTCATAGTCTTATTTGGTTTGCTTAATCTTGGTTTTCCATGTAAAAGAATAACCTTTGTTTTGTTTTCTTTATCGTTGAGCATAGTGAATACATTTTCTATCCACTTGCATGCAATTTGCTTGTTATATTCTTGTTAGGGGAAGGTTTATTTAGAGTTGTAAAGAACTTAAATCCAGATATTGCTTGGGGTGCACATTGTTGATTCTTCGAGTCCTCAAATTATCTTGTGATTTTATGAGTTGTGTTTTTAAGTTTTAAATCATGAATGAGTTGATGAAATAAAGAACATGTATGTATTTTTGAGTGTCGGAACTATGGAATTTCCGTATCGAGAATTTACCTAAAATTTATGTTGATGCTCAAATAAGCCAACTTATTTTTATGCTTAAGGTGGGTCCCAAAATCTGCTTTATTTGTTATAAGTTCCATATGGTCATTATCAGTAGAATTAGGAGTTTTATTCAGCTTAACTTGAACACTGGGTCACTTACCGAGGCTGGGCAGAATGGTTTTTGGATTTTTTATGAGGATATCAATATAGAACCATCTGCTGTACACTCCATTTTATTGCCTTTTTTTTAAGGGGCTGGTTAATTTGTGACAACATGTAGGGCAGTGATTTTTTGCTATTTGCTTCTTTTCTTCAAAAAAGTAATTAGATTCATTTCTGGTTTTGTTATAAAACATGTTGGTGTTCGAAGAGTTCAGTTTGTTGTATGCTGCTTTTGCTAGTGTAGTAGATGGACATCTTAGATGTTTAAAAGTGTGTTTATTGTTAACCAAATGTTCGATATAGTATTTTTATTGGCAATAGCCTTGTTGGAATGTTCTACTAAGTTACTGACACTGTTAGATACTTGTGATTTGGTTCTGGATTTGTGAGGAAATCAATTATCCGTGGAAATTTTCAATTTCTGTTGAGGGATAGAAGAAGCATGTTTAATAGAAATAAAGATGGGTGAGTAAATCCCAAGGAAGGATAAAAAATGCGTCTAAATAGAAAAGTAAACAGTGGCTAAAATAAAACTTAACAGCTCAATTTCTTTGCCATATTAGTGAAGAGGTTCCCCTGAAACAACCATATTAATGGAGCTCCAAAGAGAAATCATAATGACAGTCATATCACAAATCTAATCTAAGGGTGACAGTCATATCACAAAACTAATCTAAGGGTTTAATGATATATGGAGAAAGCTTATGAAATACTGGTCATGCTTTTGCAACCAACATGCTTAGAGACTGCATAAACTGCAAACATGATAAAAATCTTAGCCCATGTATTCTGCCAGCACTTCTGTTGTGTTCCACAAACCCTCAGCAGATCGTTCCATGAGAAATCACTTTTCATTTTCTTGATTCTTTCATATGCTACTTTTGGATGGATTCTATGGTACAATCTATTCGGACAAATAGTATAAGTATCACTTTTTCTTTTTCAAACAAACTTGTATACTTATTAAATATTCTTGGTTAGCTAAATTGATAAATAGTTAATTTTCAATAAGGTTGTTGTGAAGTCCTTATCATTCCAGTGACGAGTAAGTAACAACTAAAGTAGACTAACATTTGGTTGATGAAAAACATAGCTTTAAAACAACCCAGGGTATCCTAGAACATGTTATTTTGTGTGGATGAGAAAAATTCCAAAAGTTTGACATGCATTAGTTTTATGGACTTTGTGGCGTCAAATGTTAGTTGATCCATGTACCTAACTACACATGGTAAGAAAAGGCTTAGTTGTTGTAAGGTCTCTGAATATTGGGTTTGGGTCGAATGATGGATCGTAAGGTCAGAGTATATTGGGATGATGCTCTGCACGAATCTTCTTGTGCACAATTTAGATTTTTCTCCATGGGTCTAAAGTTGAGATTATGAATTTTGTATAATTATGGTGCACTTGGTACATAATTCAATACTTAGAGAGTGATTTATTTAGTATAAAATGTAGTGCATCATCAAAAGTCAAAACCTATAAATTTGTGAAAAAAAAATTGTTACAAGTCAGAACTGAAGTTTGTAGCTAAGTTTTCTGTTTGGAGAGCATAACCGGAACCCCTTTAATTTTTTATGGTTGTAATCTTGAAGGATTGTATATTAGGTATTACTAGCGAGCATTGTAATTTGGTTGTTATGCATGTTTATGTTATCTTGGAATTTTATATGATTGCAAGAGCTTATTTTTGTTGAACGTACTCAAGCTTAATGGATAGCTGATGTTAAACCAAGATGAAGTCCCTGTCTAACAAACTTTTTTATTGTGACTTGACTCTAGACATAAAGTTGAACTCCATTTTCATGTAGAAAGTTATTGATAATATGAAAACATAGTGTATGACACTTACATTATAATGGATCTTTTTGGGCTAACTGTTTTGGTTCTCTTCTAATTATAGATAAAATTATTTTATAATGAAAGCCCCTTGTAAATGGTATAGTTAGTAGCACAGCTGAGAAAGCCCCTTGTAAATGGTATAGTTAGTAGCACAGCTGAAATTGTCATATTTCAGCTTGACTCGAGGTTGGGTTCCTTCTGAGTTGGCAAACTCACCCACACCCGGCAAATAGGTTTAGATTTCAAAGTACAGGGTCTACTCCACATCAGTTATGATTGAATGTATCTTTGGTTGGGTTTTCATCGTACGGTAAAGTTTTCTCCATTTGATCAAAGCAGTAGACTTTAACCTAGAAAATGACGATGTAGTACATTTCATCAATTCTAAGTGTGTAGTGTGTAAATGAAGGTATTGCATATCAGCAGGGATTTTCCATGCAAGTGTTATTACTGCAGGTGCTTGAACATGCTCATGATTTTGAATGCTTTCAATCTTTGTATGAGGTCAACATTGTCTTTTTCATTGGTGTAATCGTGCTCCATGTAAAAGTATATGGTCTTTTATAAATCTCATAAAATTTGCTTGTACGACAATTGTATGTGTTGCTTGTGTGGAAGCTTAGAGGCTTAACTATTCAATAATTCTGAGATGAATTTGTTCTAGCAATAATTTGGTATGAAACATTATGTACCAAAAATAAAGTGTGCATTGTATGAGTTGTTCTTTTTCAGCACTTATTCTCTGGCATGCTTTGACATCATGTAAATTATTGCAGGTTTGCCTATAGTAGATGCTCCTAAAAAAATTAGTGGAGTTCACAAGCGTTGTTGGAGGTACCTCCCAAGTGTAGTAAACGCATCAGAAAGTTCACCAATCTTGACAAGTTCCACAGACAGTGACTTAAAAGTTGAACCCCAAGCAAGTTAATGCTTTGTATTGACTTTGGATTTGGACTTATGTTATCGACATTATGCCTTGTGTCTTAGATTAGATTTTCAACTGGCATAGTTGTTTTTTACTATGTTAACATTTTTGAATCAATCTTGAAATATACCTTTCGCATTCATGTAAGGTTCTTGTGCTTCTTTCTTTTAAATTTCTGAGTAACTGACCTCCTGACCATGAAATTTGCTTTGGGAGAATAAGTTGAATGGGTTTAATTCTCTTTCTTGATAGGTATTTCTCTTTGGCCTTCTACTTTTTATCTATCTATTATTATATCTGAGAAAAATGCTTCTTAGTGCAAAACCATTTACCTACTAAACTCACGAACGTTGGACCTCCTACATGAGAAAAACTGCCAGTCCCCTCTCAGTATGGGTATTTATTTTCTACACTTGTAGGAAAATGGTGATGAAGGTTGAACAAGACTGTTAGCGTAATTATACACTACCAATTCAATGATGGCTACTCTCTAGAATTCTCTGAAAAAGTGCATCTTCAAGGCTAATAAAATCGGGGAGCTTTCTTAGCCTGTGTTTGGTAACCAAGTGGGTTACCGCCACCTCACGTTTAAACCCTTTCCACCGCAATTTTCTTGAAGCTGTAATTGCTAGCTTCAGCTGAACGTGCGGTTGTAACGTGAATTTTGAAAATACCAAACACAAGCTTATCACTTTAGAGTCACTTTAAAAGTATATTTTCCAAAATAAAAATACAATTTTTATGCCAAAGTACTATTTTTTCCGTTTAAAATAGACTCGTGTGGTTTTGTGAAAATGTAACATTTGAAAAAAGAAACCCTCGAGAATTAGATGATTTGGATTATTGTTACTAGATGTAATTTACATTTTTTGACAGAAATTTTATCTTTACATGTGTATGCAACATTTTATATAAGAACAAAAATTTCAAATAAAATTCACTTTAGATTATAAAATAAATATTGAGACATTAATTAATAAATCGTAGAAGGGATATGGAAGATGCATGTCTTTGCAAGAGTGCTGTTCTTTATATGGTAGATTGGTCACAACTTGCTTCCTACGAAAGAAATTCTTACTCATAGAAGGGTTGATGTCTCCTACTTCTCTGCCATGTGAGAATGAGGAAGAGTACATTTAACACTGTTTGTTTTTTGTGCTCATCAATTTAGTCACGATAACATTTCGCATTGGATTGTCAGATTTGTGTGTGATGTTGGTATTATTGATCCTGTGATCATGTGGAACATTTTTGCCTCTTGGAATGAATTCATTTTTGAAGAATTACATTCGATTCGACATTCAATTATATAAGCTTCCGTAGAGTGGTCTCATTCTCCTATTTGGGAGGTTCGATGGCAGAAGGGTGATCATGATACACCAGAGCTTAATGTGGATGACATTGATATGACTAATCTAGGGAGAGCATGATCGAAGGACTTGTGCAGAATTATGAGTGAGCTTCCAATTTAGATTCTATAGGAGTATAGGCTGGTCAAATATTCTTCATGTAGAGATTGAGACTCTCCTTGTTAGTCTCAAATTGTGTTGGCTAGCTAACTTTCGGAGGATTATACTCTATTCTGATTCGCTTCACATGGTACTATTAGTATATATGGACACTCATAGCTTTTATTATTATGCCTATATGTTGAAAATTATCACGGAAGAAAGATTGCAATTTTTCTCCTCTTCATGAGGGCAATAATTGTGCAGATATTCCAGCGAAATTGAAAACTAATTGTTAGGGTACCTTGATTATGGTCTATAAGTCGTTGTCATGTCTCTCCTCAGCTTTGTTAGCTCACATTGTTTTTTTAAAGTGTCTTTTATTAAAATTTAAATTATTTTTTATTGTTGGAGTGTCTTTTATTAGAACTTAAATTTATTTTTTTAGAGAGAATTATAACCTAGTTCTTCTCCTTTTGTTTCTTGTTTTCCCCCTCTAATGTAAACAAAAAATAACATATATCAGCATTAAACTAAAAAAACATTAAACTAAAAAAATTCATTAAAAAAAGTGACATGTCCGGTGATGAACGAATGAGGGCAACGGTGGCCTGCGGTGTTCCGGTACAGTGACGGTGCAATCTTCACGGCGGAGCGAAGGGTGTCTGTAGGCACGTTAGCACTCCACGCTTCAAGTCAGTGTAGGAAATGAGGTTGAATGTGTAAAAATGTGTGCGAAAGAAATCGTACCTTAAGGGTGACGCGGAATCACCCTTATATAGGAGAAGGAGGCGCTAACAACTTTTGTAAAATGTGTCGCCTCATCGGAAGCCGTTGGAACCACATGTACGGTGCAGGAAGCGCGGGGAGTCTGTTGGAACAAAATGTATGAACAACTCTCTTTTGGGTTTTGATGATAACAAAGTGTTAAAAAGAAAATTGGAATTGCCAATGCTTGATTCTAAGTGTGCAGAACCATGTACTTAAAGTTTGGTATCTAACATTGGTTATGGAAGAACAAGCTAAGAGCAAGAAGGAATTTATTGAAGCTTATGCTGCTTCTGATCAGCTTCTGAAGACAGTTTCGAAGACCAGCTTCTGATCCAAGACCAGCTTCTGACGTGCGTCTGAAGACCAGCTTCTGAAGGGTGCGTCTGATGAACAGTGCGTCTGAAGACCAGGGTCTGAAGGTCAACGAAAGTCAGTGTCTGAACAGTGCGTCTGAAGGTTAACGAAAGTCAGCGTCTGAACAGTGCGTCTGAAGGTCAACAAAAGTCAGCGTCTGAACAGTGCGTCTGAAGGGTGCGTCTGAAGAAGTGCTTCTGATGAACAATGTCTGATGCCAGCTTCTGAAGTGCTGTGTCTGAAGGAAGCTTCTGAAGTCTGAATGCAGCAGTCAACTATTGCAACTGTGATCAGTAAAGTACTGCTGTGTCAGAACAGCTCTTTGCAATGGTTGTCTCCCTGGGCAAAACACGATCCCTGTTTTAAGGAAACATTTCAAAAGCTGATACTCTGTTTTGCGCACCAGTTCTGGAAGGATTTATTGTTGGCTATAGCTTCAATACCAACGGCTCTTTTTTTGATGACATGGCTCTTCTACAACAGCTCTTTAATTCTTCTATAAAGGATTGGATTTGAAGAAGAAAGCTAAGACTCTGTACAGAAATACAAGACTGCAAAAACCAGAAAGTGCTACTATGTTTTACGTGTCTGTCATCAAATAACTTAGGAATTCTTACAAACCTTTTTATCTTAGAATTCCTTAAGTGTAGAGTCTTAATCTGAATTGTATTTTGTGAACACCACTGATAGTATATCAAGTGTTCAACTCAAACTGTTTTCTGTTGTAAAATCTGTTTGAATCCAAGTCTCTAGCCTGCGTGCTTAAGCAACCAGAAGTCTCATAACTTTGTGTATTGAGCAATTAGAAGTCTCTTAGCTGTGTGCTTTGAGCAGGGAAGTCTCTTGCTTGAGGGCTTGAGCATTAGAAGTCTCTTACTAGGTGTTTGAGCAATTAGAAGTCTCTTAGTTGTGTGCTTTGAGAACTGGAAGTCTCTATGCTTTGTGCTTGAGCAATTGTAATCAGTTGATTATAGTTAAAATCCCTTGTAAGTGACAGGGGGACTAGACTACTTCCGGTTTGTGGAAGGAACTAGTATAAAAACTCTTGTGTCTTTCTTTCCCTCTATCTTTACTCTTACCCGCTGCGAAACAAACTCTGAAAATACGTTCAGAACTTATCTATATCAGAATCTGAACCTAACATAAGTTTTTGAGAAAGAAAAAAAGGGTCCACACAATTCAACCCCCCCTTCTTGTGTGTTTTTCTCACCTTCAGTTGGTATCAGAGCCCCTGGTTCTGATATTCAATCACTTAACAATGAGTCAGTATTGGTCCTAAGAAAAACATGGCTTCTGGTGATTCTGGTGAATCCACATCCAGAAGTGGTGGTGGTGGCTATGGTACAGTTAACAAGCAATCTCACTCACACAATAAACCTCCTATGTTTACTGGTGATGCTGAGAAATTCTCCTGGTGGAAAAGCAAAATGTACAGCCACATTATTGGAATTGATGACTCCTTATGGGATATCATAGAAGATGGAATATCTATTCCAGTTGATGAAGAAAGAGTGGCTATTAACAGAAGAGGTCTGACTGATGCTGAGAGAAAGATCTACAGAAAGCATCACAATGTAAGAGGAATCATTGTGGACTCTTTACCCCACAATGAGTATCTCAAGCTGAGTGATAAATCAACAGCAAAAGCCATCTTCACCTCTCTCTGCTCTAACTATGAAGGGAACAAGAAGGTTAGAGAAGCAAAGGCAAATCTTCTAGTTCAGCAGTATGAGCTGTTCAGAATGCAGGAGGGTGAAAATATTGAGACTATGTTCTCAAGATTTCAGACTCTAGTTTCTGAACTTCAGATTCTGAAGAAAAGCTATACTACTGCTGATCATGTGAACAAGATCCTTAGAAGTCTGCCATCTAAATGGAGACCTAAAGTGACTGCTATTGAGGAGGCTAAAGATCTAAATACTCTAAGTATTGAAGATCTTATAAGCTCTCTCAAAGTGCATGAATTGGGACTCAATGAAGATAAATCTGTTGGACAGTCTGAGTCTATTGCACTGAAATTTAAAGAAAAGTCATTAAAAGCTCTAAAAGCTTCAAAATTTGATGAAGAATCTCCTGAGGGAAATTCTGAAGAAGATTCAGAAGCTGAGGAGCTGGAAATGATTTCTAAAAGAATTCAGTACTTGATGAAGAGACAAAATAAATCTTCTAACAGAAGCAGCAACTTCAAAGGATCTGGTTCAAATAAGGAAGAACAGAAAGGTTGCTACAAATCCAGAAAGAACAACTCAAAGTCAGGCAACTTCAAAGACAGATTCAAGAAAAGTCTTATGGCTACTTGGAGTAATCTTGACCAAGAATCAGATTTTGAAAATGAAGATGAAGATGAAGAAGAAGCTAACCTGGGTTTGATAGCAACAATATCATCTAATGAGGAATCTGGATCAGAATCTGACAAGGAAAATGAGGAAGAAGCAAATTTGGATTTGGTTGCAAATGTATCTTCTGATGAAGAATCAGGTTCAAACTCTGAAGATGAGGTATATTCTGAACTCACTCGTTCTAAACTTATTGATACAGTTAAGGAATTTATGAACCACCTCAGAAGCAAGTTAAATCAATTTAAATCTTTGAAAAAGAAAAATAACTTGCTGGCTGATGAGAATCTTCAACTTCAAAATCATATCAATGATATTGATGAAGAAGTTAAAGAGCTCAGAGAAATGGTTCATAAGAAACCTGATGAAGTTCCTAGTGAACATGAAATTGCTCTTCAGGATTTTATCTTAACTGGAATCAACAGAAGCAAAGTTGCTTCTATGATTTATAATATCAGTAGAAACAAAGGAGAAGGAATTGGTGTCAAAAATGATTCATTTAACTTTTCAAATGAAACAAACCTTCCATCCTGTTCTGAAAATAGTATAAAAGGCACTAAGATATGTTTTGTACCTGCATCTGACAATTTTGAGAAACAGAATTTAACAGAAACTGAGACTGCTAAGTCTGAAGTTCTGAACTGCTCAGAATCTAAAACTTCTGAACCTAAGGGAAAGATGAAGGCAGAATTTAAAACTTTGCCAAAGTCTAAACCAAAAGGTTATAAGTCTAAGACTATGAGGAAAACAAACTTTAAATCTGAAAAGGTTCAAAGTCTGAAGAGTTCAGAACCTAAGACAAGCAAGTCTCAGAATCTGGAAAATTCAGACTCATATTTTCAAAAGGCTGTGTTTAATAAACCAGTTTATACAAAACCTTTTCAAAACCAGAATGTTAGACAAAGAATGCCCAAGAAAGCCAATCTGTCATCTGATTCTGATTATATTAAGAAAGGTCAGAAAGTTTGCCTTGTGTCAGGAGCTGGCAAAACTGGAGTTCTTAACAGAACATAACCTATGATTTCTGAATCCAAGATTCTGAACAAATCAGAATCAAAGACTCTTAAGTCCAAAGTTCTGAATAAATCAGAACCAAAGTGTTCAATGGTTCAGACTCTAAACAACTCAGAACCAAAGACCTTCAAGTCTCAGATTCTGAAGAAATCTGAGTCAAAACCATTGAAAACTCAGGTTCTGAAGAACTCAGTTTCTAAAACTAAGACTTATTCAAGATTAAAGGATTCATATCCAAGGTATCTGAACAAGTCTGAGTATTATAACTCCAGACATAAGGTGCAAAAGACTAAACCTTTCAGAACTAACCCAAGAGGACCCATATGGGTACCCAAGTCAAAGATCATTTCTGTTGCAGATATGATTAAATGCCAAAGAAAAGGTGAAGTCATGGTGCCTGAGCAATGGCTGCTGGGATTGCATGACAGAAGGAAAGTCTATGTTCCAAACCCTGACCATGAAAGAGGGAGGAACTGTGGGATCTGGAGGAAACCACAAAGACTAAATCACTGATACTGAGATTCATCTCTCAAAGGACACTTCAGAACCTGAACCAGAACCTGAGTCTGAAGAAAGTCCAAAGCCGAAAAGCCTCTCAGAATCTGACACTTCTCCTAAAGCCAATCAAAGAACATTGTTGGAACAAAAATGGGTGTTCAGAAACAAACTGAATGAACAAGGAGAGGTAGATCAGAAGCTCTAACAAAGGTATGTTTTGTTCTCTGTTATACTTAATAGATTCTACATGAGTTGGAAAACTATCAGATTCATGAAAACAACATAACCTTCTTTGTGATAATATTGCTGTAATCTGTTTGTCTAAAAATTCCAATTCTACATTCAAAAGCCAAGCATATTGAATTTAAATATCATTTTATTAAGAGATTTTGTTCAGAAGATAGATTTAAATTTATTAAAAAGAATCTGAACAATGCATTTCATCTCCTGGAAAAATTTGCTTGACTCTGAATAAGAAATTGAGAATCATGAAGTTCATTAGAAAGCTAAGACTTAACAGACACTTACTTTGAGAGTCTGAAGAAAGTTAAGCCTCTGAAAACTTCAGAGTCTGAGTTTCAGAATCTGAATTTTTTGACTTCTGAATCTGCATAGTTATCTAACTTTTGGTCAGAATCTGATTAGTTATAACTCTGGGCAATGATGAATTAAGCTTTGAAAGTTACACTTTGTCCCTCCTAAAGTCATCAATGTGCAAATGTGTTTTTCTGTTTTCAGTTCTGAAATGTTTAACAAAAACACAGACACACTTTCATCTTTTCATCATACTTGTTCAACTTGGTATCAGACATGTTCAGCTTTTCAAAACTATTTAAAAACTCTGAACAGTTCTGTCTGAAAGGGTTCAGAAGCATTGAACTAAATGGTCTGTTTTTAAGTTTTCTGAAAAGAGTTCAGTTGTGCTAAAACCATATGGTCTGAACAATTTTGTCTAAAATAGTTCAGTGATACTGAACAGAATGTATTGAACAAAAATGTCCTGAACATTTTTATCTCACACGTTTTCAAACTCTCTTAAAAATCTAAAATTTTCTTTTTGTTGATGACAAAAGGGGGAGTAAAAGGTAACAAGTATTAAGGCTCTGAGCTCAGAACATAAGTTAATTTCTGATTAAAATTAACTTATGAGAACAGTTTATTATCTCTTAGCCTCTGATTTAATTTTTGTGAGATAAATTACTCTTTATTGAGTTGAAATGAATTTAAATAACTTGGATAAGACTCAGGGAGCTTTCAAACCTCATCCTGTGGATTATCAGTCTTAGGGGGAGCTTACAAACCTCACACCTTGAAGTCAACTTGTTATTTATAATTCTGAGTGATAATTTCATCTTATTGTTTTAAGTTGAATTTAATTAACTTGGATAAGAATCAAGGGGAGCTTGCAAACCTCACCTTGTGGATTATCAGACTCAGGGGGAGCTTGCAAACCTCATACCCTGAAGTCAACTTGTTAATTAAAGTTAACAACAATTCTGAAATTCTCACCTTTTTGATCTAAACTGAATTTAATTAACCTGGATCAGACTCAGGGGGAGCTTGCAAACCTCACACCCTGAAGTCAACTTGTTAATTAAATTAACAACAATTTTCTATTAATACTTGTGTTTGTCATCATCAAAAAGGGGGAGATTGTTGGAACAAAATGTATGAACAACTCTCTTTTGGGTTTTGATGATAACAAAGTGTTAAAAAGAAAATTGGAATTGCTAATGCTTGATTTTAAGTGTGCAGAACCATATACTTAAAGTTTGGTATCTAACATTGGTTATGGAAGAACAAGCTAAGAGCAAGAAGGAATTTATTGAAGCTTATGCTGCTTCTGATCAGCTTCTGAAGACAGTTTCGAAGACCAGCTTCTGATCCAAGACCAGCTTCTGATGTGCGTCTGAAGACCAGCTTCTGAAGGGTGCGTCTGATGAACAGTGCATCTGAAGACCAGCGCCTGAAGGTCAACGAAAGTCAGCGTCTGAACAGTGCGTCTGAAGGTCAACGAAAGTCAGCGTCTGAACAGTGCGTCTGAAGGGTGCGTCTGAAGACCTGCATCTGAAGAAGTGCTTCTGATGAACAGTGTCTGATGCCAGCTTCTGAAGTACTGTGTCTGAAGGAAGCTTCTGAAGTCTGAATGCAACAGTCAACTATTGCAACTGTGATCAGTAAAGTACTGCTGTGTCAGAACAGCTCTTTGCAATGGTTGTCTCCCTGGGCAAAACACGATCCCTGTTTTAAGGAAACATTTCAAAAGCTGATGCTCTGTTTTGCGCACCAGTTCTGGAAGGATTTATTGCTGGCTATAGCTTCAATACCAACGACTCTTTTTTTGATGACATGGCTCTTCTACAACAGTTCTTTAATTCTTCTATAAAGGATTGAAGATTTGAAGAAGAAAGCTAAGACTCTGTACAGAAATACAAGACTACAAAAACCAGAAAGTGCTACTCTGTTTTACGTGTCTGTCATCAAATAACTTAGGAATTCTTACAAACCTTTTTATCTTAGAATTCCTTAAGTGTAGAGTCTTAATCTGAATTGTTTTTTGTGAACACCACTGATAGTATATCAAGTGTTCAACTCAAACTGTTTTCTGTTGTAAAATCTGTTTGAATCCAAGTCTCTAGCCTGCGTGCTTAAGCAACCAGAAGTCTCATAACTTTGTGTATTGAGCAATTAGAAGTCTCTTAGCTGTGTGCTTTGAGCAGAGAAGTCTCTTACTTGAGGGCTTGAGCATTGGAAGTCTCTTACTAGGTGTTTGAGCAATTAGAAGTCTCTTAGCTGTGTGCTTTGAGAACTGGAAGTCTCTATGCTTTGTGCTTGAGCAATTGTAATCAGTTGATTATAGTTAAAATCCCTTGTAAGTGACAGGGGGACTAGACTACTTCCGGTTTGTGGAAGGAACTAGTATAAAAACTCTTGTGTCTTTCTTTCCCTCTATCTTTACTCTTACCCGCTGCGAAACAAACTCTGAAAATAGGTTCAGAACTGATCTATATTAGAATCTGAACCTAACATAAGTTTTTGAGAAAGAAAAAAAAGGCCCACACAATTCCACCCCCTTCTTGTGTGTTTTTGTCACCTTCAGAGTCCTTCAGTGCGGTGATATGCACCGGAACTAGCGTGCTCACTCAAGTCGTAACGTCTTGTTTCGAGGGTTTTGGGTCCACATGTCTTCATAGATTTGCGCTCTAGCCGTCCAAAACAAAAAGTAAATTAAAAAATAATTATTTTTAAAATAAATAAATTAACTTTTTTTTCTTAGAAAAAAAAAAGTTACGTTAAAACGTGTCCACTCTTTAACATTAAAGAGTCCCGTCAAGTTGACACACTTGAGTTTCGTCCCAAAACCCTAAATCATATATTCAAGCGAATCGAAAGTTTTAGGGTTTAGTTTTTTTCAGCTTACAATCAACAATGGCCGCAAATGGAATTCCCCCTTCTGGTCTCGATAAAGATCAGGCAGGTATCTCTTCTTTTTCTCCGATTCCATTTTTTTGGTGCATAAATTGATCGATCCCCGTTTTGATTTCAACTTTGTTTCATTTTTTATTTTTTGTGTATTACCCTTTGTGATTTCAAGTTTTTATTTTTTATTTTCTGGGTATTATTGTTATGATTCTTTGATTGATTTTTTTTTTTTGGATTTGTTTAAATAATTTATTTGTTAATCTGAGCAGATATTTGGAATGGCTGAAAAGGAGATGGAGTATAGGGTTGAATTGTTCAACAAGTAGGTTTCCTTCAACTTGTTTTCACAGTTATTGCATTAGTCCTTTTTTACTTTTTTTATCAGTTAGATTTTCGAATAAACCATCGATGTAGGGCCTGTTTGGATAAACAACTTATTCGCAGCTTATAGCGCAAATGCTTATGATGTTAAATGCTTATGTATAAGCTTACATAAGCTATTTTTATGGCAAATGGTAACAAAGTTAAATTGTTTTTGTATATGCTATAAGATAAGATGTTTCAAAAGCTATTTTGGAGAACTTATCAATGTAAGTTGAAAAAATCTTATGAAAAATGTCAGTCTGTTTTCAAAAGTTCTCCCAAAGAGTCTCACTAAACTTATTCAAGTATATAAGCTCAAATAAGCCAATCCAAAAAAGCCCTAGTCTCTAAACTATAGTCCATAAAGTATATAAAATCTGTCAATTTAGTCCCTGCTATTAAGATGTTAGATACTAAATTGATGTTAGAGATTGAATTGATGGTTTATTCTAGATTTTTTTATTGAACTTATACATAGATTTCTCTGTCACTGTCATGTTCTCTTGCTTTCGGTATTAACTAGAATATTTATCTTGTTATGTGTTTCTTGTGTGATTTTTACAAGTTATAATGAAGATTTGTTGTTGGCATAATTATTCATTTGGCTTACCCCTTTTTGTTTATACCATTCAGGATGACCCAGTCCTGCTTCAATAAATGTGTTGACAATAAGTAAGAAAAAGCTCTTTTTCTGTTGCATTAATTGTTCGACTCCTTTTGAAGGTCTTCCAGTGAAATTGGAGACTAGTTTCTTATTCATTCAAAAGAGTTATCTGTTGTGACTTGTGAGTGATGTAATATGTTTGTCACTTTATCTTCTCAGGTACAAGGAGTCTGAGCTAAATATGGGTGAAAACAGCTGCATTGACCGCTGTGTTTCCAAATATTGGCATGTAAGATGTTCCTTATGTCTCTTTTAGGATTGGATGGGTTGAAGTTTTTTTTTTTTTCAAATCGAATATTTGGTTGTTTGTTTATCATGCTTAAATAGTTTTTCAAATGTGTAAAGGTACAATATTAGTTGGTTTACTATCTGTTAAAATGTGTGCTCTTTT
The DNA here is from genome assembly GCA_018208015.1 of Medicago ruthenica. Taxonomy (NCBI): domain Eukaryota; kingdom Viridiplantae; phylum Streptophyta; class Magnoliopsida; order Fabales; family Fabaceae; genus Medicago; species Medicago ruthenica. Next base: position 98,010,132 of record CM031372.1, on the reverse strand, counting down.
TGAAGTCTACCGTTTTTTGCCTTGATAGTTTGATGCAATGCAAAACAATTTAAGTGCTTGGATCATAGAAGTTATGATCTGAATATGGTTTTTACTTTGGAAAATGCTGATCTGTACGATGGTTAGCAGTGAAGAAACACAAGAATGATTTTTGGCTGTTGATTTACACAATGGCCTCCCCATGATTTCTATTAAATATGGGCATAACCGTTTTATCATTTTCTTTAATGAAACACGTACAATTCTTACCTTTCGTGAACAATACCTTCGTAATATTTAGCAATCCTCTTTTACTTTTGGATTCATGGAAACTGCACTTGTTAACCATAATCACTGCCTTGTTGTCTAACTGGTGTTTTTTGTTGTTGTCAGGTGACTAATCTAATTGGTCAGCTTCTTGGTACTGGCGGGAAGCCTCAATGATTCAAGTATATTATATTTGGGTTCTATTTTGCGGTTTGATCTACCTGAGCTAGGACTGCAGTATTAGTAGTTGCAACCTGAGGAAGCTTAAATTTAATATTTTGCAATGTCTTTATTTTTTCCCATGACTATGTTGAGGTCAAGCTATTTTATTAAGAGTTAATACCTGTTGTGAACTTGAGGTAGCTCACAGAAAACTCTAGAATAATTTACTCAGTTAATTTAGTTCATTCTTCCTTTCTAATTTGACTCTTTAGTTTTACCTTCCCCGTTTATGTCATTCTGTCAAAAAATATTAGACTATATTATTTGGTTGGGAGCTAAATAAAACAATGATTCTTTAAGGACACGATGAAAATAATGAGGGTGGACGAGCTATTGCAACGCAAGACTCACAGCTAATAAAGCAAAAATAAATACGTAGACAGAGACAATTATTAATTTGAATTTTGAATCTTGTTCTTGTTGAAGATAATAATACAGCTAATGTTTCCATGTCGTGCCTTCTTTAAGACTTTGGTGTGCATCAATGTCCATCCCAAGGCTGAAGAAGGCCAGTGCTTGAAGATAGAATGCAGTAGGCCAGGTGGCGTCTCCTAGTGCTTCTTGTGCCATATTGTTCATCAAGTAACACAATCACCGCTTTGCGTACACAGTTGGTGATACCATAGTCCCACCATTGATCAACTACACAAACATGCAGCAGAAAAAGCAAGAGAAGTCAATAAGTTAATAGATTTTTTTTAAAAAAACTCGGTATCTGGTTCAAAATCGACTAAATAAGTTAGTTTTCTCCTGCCAAATATGATTTTAATTAAATGCATGTGTTTGATTTCGGTCGATAAAATCGGTTTTGCCTTGAAAATAAGGTTTGCCTAAACATGATAATTAAAAAAAAAAAAGTGACCAGCCTAAATATGATAACAAAAAAAGTAACCATTTTTGTTTCTTTTTTTAAGAAGCAAAACTAACCCACTTAAATTGACGTTGAGAAGAACCGAACCTAAAACCAGAGCACATTTTAATGTCCCAAGCCAACACAACCGTGTCAACCCAGTTGGGTTTGTAACCACTTTTGTGTTGATTTGAATATTTCAAACAAATTTTTACATCAATAGAAAAGCATTCACTGTATAAAATTTGTTCTAATTAAAAATCATGTTCGGCGAACATTCCACCAATGTAACAGTTGCATTATAGCTGACTTACTTGTGAGTCAATGGCCTTGGAGAATTCTCCGGCATGAATAGCAAAATCTCCATGCTTCTTTGAAATCATTGTTTCTTGTATTTGATCTGTCCACATTTGGAATGAAAGCTGTGTTGCAAGGAAAGGGCACAAGGAAAGGTTAATACGGTAGTATTGGTTTGAGATCTGGAGTGTGCTCCTCCTCAAGGTCTCAAGTTCAATTCTTCTCAGTGTCCTAGATCAAACATTGCTAATCGTTCAACTACTAAATTAAACTTTTTCTAAAGAAATGTGATATTTTTAAGCAATCAAACTTATTTTAATACGTGAAAAAAATCTGACAGTTCATCAAACCTTGATCCCCAAAGAAATTGACAAAACCATATTCTTTTCGACCAAAAAGTTGAAGTTAAAACATGAAAGAGGCATCAAACGAAACATACAAAAATACCCAAAAGCAAGTTAGTAACTTTATAGCATTGAACATTATATATTATGAATTCTAGGGAAAAGACCAAGGTTAGTAGCTGGTAAATTTGTCATCAAGAAGCTTTTGAAAAATTTGTTTGGACCAAAAATAATAAGTAAAGTCTATCCTATCAAAGAATGTTCTCTTAACAAAATCAGCAGCACTGAGAAAAAATGTGGAGAAGCTTTGATTTACCTCATTTGCAACATCTTCATCCTTGTATCCCACTCTTTCCAAAATTTTGTGTATTGTAATGAGATTTTTTCTAGAGCAAGCTTGACCAAACGGTGTCAATGAAACTGTTTCAATTGATGGTTCACTCTCATCTAGTATACCCAATAAAACAAGTGATGAAACTGCCAAATAACACTAGCTGTAAACCAGATAAATTTTTATGCTTCTACCAAGCTTCAATAATATGACACAATACTTGATTGACTTGGGCCATGTTTAGATAAAAAGTTTAATTAAGTGTTTATTATTCAATTGCTTATGTATAAACTATTTCTATAGCAAAAGAAAAAATAATGTGAAATGGTGTTCATATAACAAATACTTGTTTTACAAGCTATCTTAGAAAGCTTATGGAAATAAGCTAAAAACAACTTATGTACATGTCATAAGTTGTTTCCATAAATTGTCATAAGTTGTTTTCATAAGCGCTTACAATCAGTCTCGCAAGTGTTTATGCCAACTAATAAGCTTAAATAAACCAATCCAAATAGGCATTTGTTAAAGAGAACAGAAACAAAAATTAACAAGGAGAAAAGAACATACTGAAATTTCTTTCTGAAGATGAGTTAGGTCATTCACAAGTGACTTGGCATTTGGTCTTTCACGAGGTTCGTACCGCAAACAATGTGAAGCTAATCTAACGAACTCAGTTCCATCATCATTTGAAAAACGACCTTCCAAACATGAGTCCATTAGCAATGGAAAATTTCTGGCTCGAATAAGGTTGAGTGCCTGCATGTAAAAGGATTATGACGCCAACACATAGGCACTAGTAATAATTTGAAGTAATTAAATGTAACTACATGTGTTAGTGTCATACACACGTGCCAGATACAAAAACGTTCTTCAATTTGAAGTATCCATGCTATATGGATTATGGTCTCCATTTTATTCACAAACAAACTATAATTATTGTGAGCAACTAAGCATTTTAAACCAACCGTCCAAGGATGCTATTGTCAGTCCAAGTCCAATAAATTTCAAGCACAAGTTGTCAAAACTTCTATGAATCAAAGATTCACTAAACAAAATAAACACAGTGCAATAAAATAAAGAGAAGAAAGTGTGAAGCAGGTAACAAGAGAGTATACATGGCTGGGTGGGATATATGCTTTCCACTTAGAAGATCAAGCAAAAGTGTTTAAAAACTGTAAATTACACTTTCTTGAGTGATTTTTCCTGCAAATTCCAATTAACAGTGCTGGTTTAGAAAAGAAATTGATTAAGTAAGAATGCATGAAAAATGTTGACTATTTCCACATCATTTTTGGATGGATAGATGCCACCAAAGGCTAAAAATAAAGGAATCTAAAATTGCAGGGATAAGATCTATAAAAACAATTCAGGGACTAAAACCAAATTTGACCTATATTACAAGGATCAAAAGCGCTATTAACCCCCATTTTTTTCTTTAATTTTGACCTGTCCTCGAATATTCTGGAGGGGTAAAAGCTAAATTTGTATCGTAACTTCTACCATCTCTGTTGTTTTTCATTAGTCCAAACCAAGACAATTTAGGGTTGCCATCCTGTACACCATTGATACCATATGTAAACAATAGTTAATAAAAACATGATGATTCAAAAGAGACTAAAACCTAATCATAAAAGCTTACTTGATCAAACAAAATTCTGTAAGCATTACGATTGTGGGGCAATGCTCTTCCTCTAATGCTGCAGTATTCCAAATCTTGTGCTAAATACAAGACCACTCTCAACCTCATTGCGCATTTCATAGGCTGAGGCTCCCCTACCAGCATATAGTTCACACAAATCACAAACTAGTGTTCTACATGAAATTTAAGAATTCACAAACTACATTAACAAAATATGGATAGAGCAGATTCTTAAATTAAGCCCTTTATTTAGCCTCTTAACTTGTGTATCATGGATCATGGTCAACATATGAATATCTCGAAAAAACCTCCTCTTATTTTTTATTATCTAGTTTGCTATGTTGTGGGAGACTAAGATTAACTCTTTCTACTAATTTCAATCACCTTTGGTTCCCTTCTCTGTTAATCAATAACTAGCATTAACTGAATTAATTAGCGTGTTCTTGTTGATTGATGATGAAATGCACGGAAGAAACAGAAAAAATAATGAAATGAAAATTCACAGTGAAAGAGATGCTTAGAGAGAGTTTCATTAGGCATAAACTCTGCAACTAACAATCTCTCTTCTCCTTCCCAGCAACAGCCAACCAAGTTAGCTAACCTCTCATTTTGCAGTTTCCCCACTTCCCGTGCTTCCTCCTAAAATACTCAACCAAACAAAACGCATCAAACATCAATTTCCATCATATGTAGCACTGACATTTTAAATTGTAGGTGTGTCAATGTCTAACACATGTCAACGTCTGACACCAACACAACACTCGCACTTGTGATTACATACCATTACTTTTATTTTCTCAACTATTATCGGTGTCTATATGTGTGTGTACTCACACACATGCAAAATGCAAAATTGAAATCAATAGAGAAGCGAAAACAAACTAGGAATTGGTGTGAATCCCAAGCAGACTTGTTGAAACGCTTCACAGCAACCAACATTTGATCTTCTCACCATGTTCTGATACAATGTTGTCGGGTGAAAATCCTGACGTGGCAGTTCTTAGTTGGTTTGGTCCAAGCTAAACTCAGTGAAACCACCCCAAGAATCCTTCTCCTCACCCTTGTTCCCATCATCTATGTCCATAATGAATCAAATCAACTTTAAAAAACAAAATTTGAATTTGAAAAAGACGCTGATAAAAAAATGCTTTTGTTCTTGTCTTTTCATTGGCCCAGATAGTGTGAATAGTAAGATAAGTTCACCATGATCAGTTAATGAGGGCAAGCAGCATAGACAGAATTTAGAGCAATGAGCTTCCATTGCTGAACATGCAGTAGAATACTACAGCACCACTTATGTCTTCTTCTTGCTCTTGTTGTTTGTATCCTCTATGTGTATATAACTAGATGAAAAGACAAAGTGGTGACAGAGAATGAAGAGAAGAGAGAAAGTTCAAAGGATTTGTATTTGGTGCCCTCACCACTTTTCTCCATCATTTGCTCTTGCTGTCTCTACTTTATCATTATTCTTCTATTTTCTTCTTTTCCAAAATTCTTACGTTGGGTAATTTGTGATGGTCTGTTTTAAAAAACGAACCATTTTTATTTTATTCATTATTAAAAGAGGTTTGGTGACCTAATGGCTGCGGTTTACTTTTCAACACACACACACAGCTAGCTAGTGAGGTTTGGTACTTTGGTCCAATGGTAAGATGGTAAAACTAATATTTCACATCTATATTTATACAAATTGAAATATAATTTTCTCTTGTACAGAGGAGTAAATACTTTGACATGAGATCAGATGATTATGTAATTTAAGTTTCTTTAGGAGAATAATAGTGTAAGCTTTTCTTTGAAATACAAATAAATATATATCATTAGGCAACATAATATGAATGTTATGAAATCAGATACATCATATTGAAAGACTGTTATTTTATTTGGTCAGATTGAGACAATTTTCCATCATACACAAAAGAATATTATAGCAGTAATTATATTATTTACCCTTTTAATTGTCTTTGCTTATCATATATATTATAATTAAGATATATATTTTTTATAGCTTAATTACTTTTTTATTCACCTTATTATAGTCATGTGTGATTTTAATCTGCAAACACTTAACGATTGTGGTTCAAATGGTTGAAGATGATAATCTTGTGGGAAATATGTGATTTCAATATCAGAGATTAATCAAAAAGCAAGCGCATCATAACAAAACTGCAACAAATAACGGTGGCCTTTTGGCTTACACCCTATTTGGTTATTGGAACCTTGAACTCCAATCAACAAAGGGTCTGTTCTTTATCAACCTTTCCAGCTCTGTGCTCACTAGTCAGTAGTCACTACTGACCTGAACCCAAATTCTGTTGCGACTTGCAACTTTTTTTTTCTTCCTGGATATGGTTAACATGTGACGTGAGCTGTGACTCCTGAGATTTGTGCTAAGGACTACAGTTAATACAAATAATATTTCTGGTCTAACATTATATTTAGTTATTTACAATGAAAATATGAGATATTTGCAACTGATTTCCAAGATTGATACGCCTTGGTATAATCATCCTTGCTAATGAAATATCTATAGACTGAGGAGGACTAGCGGCATATATGTTCCTACTTTTTCAACCTTTGCAACTTCGTATGTTCCAAATGTACTTTCCGTAAATCATTGGTGTACGAATCTCTAGAGTTTGAAAGTTGAAACACCAATCATAAACTTAAAGTACGTATTGAACTCAACTCTAAGATTCGGACATCAATGGTTTACCAAAATTTACATATGGAACTCAATTTGTCAACTCCCTTTTGGAAATCAGGCTTAGTAGTACACTTGTACATCACATTACCTCAAGATGCCATTTTGAATGTGGTCACTTGCCCATTCGATAAAACAACTCTAATTACATGATTTATTGGTCAACCAGGTGAATGAGACAAAAATGAAATACCAAAAGATAAAATGCAATTTACTGCTATTCACACTTCAACTAGTTGTTAGTTGACAATGATTATTTATGATCGAGTTATGAGCTTGCAAGGCTTTCACCTATGCAGCACATAAGAATAACATACTACTCTAGTCAAAAAACAAATATTTGCTAGTTACCCACGTTATGCACTTAATGGCAACGAGACATAAGATTTGACTTTACTCAATAAAATTTAGACCCTTCCAACTGGAGAGACGGGAGGATAAGCAGTGTAACATGCAGGAATGTCGTCAGATTTACCATGACCCTTTAGTTCATCTGTTTGAACCAATAGAGATTCCGCCCGATTCTTTCCCTCGATAGAGTTTCTTGATCCAGAAAGTTCGTAAGGGAGTTTGCCATCCACCATTGCAATGCAAATGGAGAACGCTTGCAAGGGTGAAAGCGATGAACCAAAAGCTACTGAATATACTCCAGGTTCAAAATGGGAAAAATTGAAAACAGGACGGTTATCTTGACATTGTTCAGTCCCCTGTATTTAGCATTCATAGCTTAAATAAATTAGTAATCAATTATCTACAGGCTAACCAACTAAGATTAATCTGCAATATGCTAGGAAGGATAACCAACTTAAATTAATGGAAGAGAAAATACCTGGAAGAAAAGCTCATACTGATCTGCAAAATAAGCTTCTGATGTTCTTGATTTTCTGCACGTTTGATTATTGTTGGCAAGTATTTTTAGCTTACAAGCCAAATCCCAACCTCCGCAATCACAGGATCCACCAGTTTTCCAGCGCTCAATAAGCGACGAAGGTCCACCATCACTTGGAAGACTATGAATTCCGCTTGGAAGCACCACTGTTACCTGTAATAGGTCTTGACATTCATGCTGATGCGTATAATTGATAACTTTGGGTGATTTAACAACTATAGCAGCAAGCTCGTCATCTGGCTGATAGTCAGCCACCTGAGTATCTCCTTGCTTTTGTTTTACAGAAAATAAAACAAACTCTTTTGTGATAGAATCCACACGGTTCTGGCTATTTGAATCATCATAGTGCAAATCAGAAAGCTTCATTTGAGCAATGACATGGCGAACGTAATCAGGACCTTTGCTTTTTCCTGTGTTATTTGTCCGACTTCCATTCTTCTTTTTAACCTCCCTAAATGTGAAAAAAGTATAGATACAACTGCATTCACCTTGTCTTGGGACGGTTGAGTACTTCACTGTGGCAGCGAGAATGTTGCTATTGTTGCCAACAGCAAATGTAAAAAGGGGCTGACCATTCTTCATGGATATTCTCAGTAGAGCTTGGGACGTCGAAGGTATATACCTCTCTTCACTTGACGATTCCGCAGTGTTAACTGTGGAACAACCAAACCTCTGGTCCTTGTCCAATTCTTTCTCAGGTAGTATAGTGGAACATTTCCCATTACCTGACCTAACACTCTTATTTGTTACCACAGACTCTTTCTGAAATAAATTTATGGAGTGATGGCAGTTTGCTGCCTTAGGTTTCAGCAGTGGATCAAGTAACCTCCTTAAAGGGCTGGACCTGCTTTTACCAGCAGCACCTGATTTGTTGCCTGAAATGTTTGAACCAGCATAACCTCTCGCATTTTCTGAATCTTTTTGAGATATCTCCATGGAGTTATGGCAGTTTGCTGCCTTTGGTTTCACCAATGGATCAAGGAATCTCCTCAAAGGGCTGGACCTGTTTTTGCCAGCATTTCCAGGTTTATCACTGCCTGTGATGTTTGAGCTGGCACGACCTCTCACATTTTCTAAACTAGGTTTATGTGTGGCTACGGAGCTCTGGTGTGGAACATATGCAACCTCTTTACAGCCAGAAACTTTATTTGTGAAGCCCATGCTAAAGCTAAGTCGACGGAAAGGTGAAGAGCTTCTTGGTTTCTCAGTAGTTACTTTCTGGTCTACTTCCATAGGAGGTGCATTTGCAGAGGAAGATACAGCAACAGTGCGCTTCCTTTCCTCGGCCTTTCTAGATATGCATGGACTCATTCCCATTCTGACAGGTACAGGTGCCGAAGGTTCTGAAAAAGTAGAAACAGGAATTTTGAAACTTTCGGCATCAATGGAACTAGGTTGTGACTCTTTAGGCTGGGAATGACTTTCTCTAAATTCATCTGGCAGAGAACATGAGTGTGAAACATTGCAATTCAGATATGTACAGGAGGGTTCCTTCGGATTTACAAATAATCTTGTTTGACTATGGCTTCCTAACTTCTGATCCATGGTTGTTCGCATATCAGGAGCTCTACAGTGATTGTTTTTATGAGGGTTGTCTCTAGGTAAAATAAGAACAATTGGTTTGCTTTTCCCAAGCATATCATGTGCACTAACACCACTACTTTGTTCTCTTAAATTCTCTTTTTTCTTTTCCATTTGATCATCTTGCGTGCTCATTTCCAACTTAGCATGTGATGCTGCCTCGTAAGTCCGGTCATGTGACAAGATGCCACTTTCCTTAATAATATGTGGATGTAAATGTTTCCTGTCAGATCCTTTCAATATACTAGTAGGATGGTTTCGGGAAAGATGATCAATAGTCCGGACATTTTTTCGCTGTATGTCAATACTACTGTTGCCATCTCTTAGATTCAGACGATTTCCAGCATTCTCTCCAGAGGATTTGACAGCAATATAATGGTCTTGCTTTGTAGAAGCCATAGAGTGAGATTGCACTGATTGTGGGATTATCCTTTGACGAGAAGGAGACCAATTTAGACCCCTTCTAGCATTACCACATAACTCCTCAGTACGAATAGAAGTTGATGTATTACTAGAAGATGTCGAGCTCCGGCTACTTCTGGGGGGTACAAGTTTATTGCTGTACTGCCAACGTTCCAGACTGGTCCAATCAAGGACCCCAACATTCAAAGCTTTCTCCGGGATTTTTTCTCCCCTCTCCAAATAACCTGGTAAAGTTTTCATGTGCTTAACAAGCTCATCTTCATCATTTTCCCTTCTACAAGTTGTTTGTTTTTGTTGATTCGAAAAACCTTTTAAAGATTTGTCTGCCTCGTCTTTGGTAACTTCGCGATGAAAATCAGCATACGACAAAGAAGAGTTCTCAGGTTTGAACCCATCAATAGGTTTTCTACTCATGCTGGTGGATAACTTTCAGGCTTCAATTCTAACCTGATATCAGGTGGATAAACATCCAACGCACTAGCTTTGAAAATACCCTATTGACTTCCAAAGAAATTTCAGTTTGGAAAATATCAATGCTCGCTATCCAGCTGCAAAACTGAATTACAATTGCAAATCAGACTTCCAAAAACAAAGATTTCATAAACTGAATTATCACATATGAAGCTATACATACAAACAAACAAATATATTAATATCAATTCAAGGGTATCATCTACAATTAATCCCATATTATTGTTATTTCCTTTTTGATAAGATTCTTAACTACTCCCATATTAGTTTTGTTTCCTGATTTCAATAATCGCAAAACAATGCAAACTAATAACAAGAAATATTATAATAGCAAGCAGTTAGAATTACACCAACTACAAAACCATATTAATCAAATGATTGAGTGGTTAATTAGCTCCACCAATAGATGGATCATTCAGTAGAAACGAGTTCAATTCTTGTGTGGAACAGTTATAATTTGCAAGGTTTTACTTACCTCTTGACCGAACTACCTCCCGTTTCCACATGAACCGGAGTGTTCACAAAACAAAAACAAACAAAAAAACATATTGAATAGAAAATAAACCTGTTATGACTTTAATTTTATCAGCAGCGGCGAAAAATGAGAAAATCCAACCGGGTAGTTAATCACAATGTAGCTCAGAATAGGTAAAGGTTGTAGCTCAAAACTCAAGTGGAGCGTTTTTGGTTTGAAATGTCGTTCCTAAAAAATCTGATACTAATAGTAACAAGTTTGAATTGTTCACATAGCTTAACCTCTCAATATTAGCACAAATTAAAAATTATACGTTAATTAAAGAATTAATGCAACAAAAAAATAAAAAATGAATAATGCAGGGACAAAAGCGAAAATCACATAAGCTAAAATTGCGGAAGCGCTTATAAAAACAAACGCTAGTGGTACACGCAAGCAAGCACATTTTCATCATGCAATTGCAAAAACAAAAAAACAAAAAAAAAAAGGCAAAAAAAACGGAACATCGGAAAAATAGGGGCACGTTTGGAGATTGCTAAAAAAAGCAGTTTCAGTTTCTGTGATTGAATGATGAATCGAAATGCGAAAAGTAAAAGCTAAAATGTGATTTGAAGGTTACCGGAGAAGCGAGAAATGAAAGGAAAGAGTGTCGGTGCCGTTAGAAAACGACGTCGTAACAGAGTGAAGTGCAAGAAGAGCAACACTTCCAAAACGACGTCGTGGAGTGTTGTTACTATTGATTCCACTTAACTTCAATCCAATGCGTGAGAGTGAGAGATTGATGTGTGTGCAGTGAGTGAGTCTTGTGATGTCACTGTGCCTGCCTGCCTGCCTGCAATGAAGTGTGTGAAACTGAAAACTGAAGAGTGAGATGGTGTTATGATTAGTAGTCAATGGAGATTGGTTTTGTGGGGTCTATTCATTTCATCTAACGGTTCAAAAGTCGGGTTTCAAATATGATCGTACGGTTATGAGTGCTTAAAGTAGTTGCATGTTTTGTTTTGGGTTATATGATTATTGCACCTCGTGTGGTTGGTAGGGATATCAACTAGGAATATGTTTGTCGACATACCTCTATGGTCTAACCTATATCAAGCTGAATCGCATTTTTTTTGTATTAATCAACAAGAGTTTCGGAGTTCATAAGGTAACTAAATTCAATAAAAAATTGTTTCATTTAAGATTTAAACTGAGGTTTTTTTGAATAATTTGTTATTTAATGTAAGTTAATTAATCACTTAAGTCAAAATTAGTCGATAAATAAAGTCTATATTGAAGGTAGGTCAGACTTTTTGGTATGGTCTAGATTTACCTTCAATGTTGTATGTATTACTATTTTGACTAAGAGGGGTGCTATGAACATTTTTTTTTAATACTCTCTCTAGCACTCCAGTTGGATGAAATATATGTGGGTACCACATTTTGAAAATGAATCACACATAAAGTGGTGAAACTCACATAGCTTTCAACCCAATATGAGAGTGAGTGTTAGAGAGAGTGTTAAAAGAGAGCGTTCTTAGTATTAAAAGAAAGTGTTCTTAGTATTTCTCTTTTGACTAATCTTCGGTCAAACTCTCAATATCACTAATTTAATGGGTTATGTGGTCAATTTGCTATTAAATAATATGAACATAATAAAACTGAACTTCATCAAATTGCCTAAAATATCCTCGATCAAACTCTTAATATCATTAATTTAGTGGTTTTCATGGTCAATTTACTACTATTATATTAATTAGTGAAAGACTCGTGCATTCGCACGAGTCGTGTAATATTGCAGTAATTATATAGTAAAAAATAATTACATTAGTAATATTATGAAATGTTTAAAGATAGTAAATGAAAAATATCAGTATTAATGTAATGTTTTTATTAAAAAATTATATGCAAAAATTCGTTAAATATTTGCTTGACGCTTACTACAAATTTGTTGATTTGCCTATACTTATGAAAGCAGATTTCTATGTATTGATACGAGATGCGTAAAAAAAATGTATCGATATAAGAGCAATGCATTGTTACAACAAAAACATCCAAAAATATTAATAGAAAAATAAAATCAACTGATACCCAAGCAAACAAGGGGTTGCTTCCACCATATATGGTGACCAAAAGGAAAACTAGCATTTTGAGCTTTCAGCCACCATAAGGAATATACTTTTACTTTGTCCAGCGGCTGCATAATCTATTAAATATTTTAAAATAGGTTAACAGATCATTCTAGACTTTTGAAAATGTCATGTAAGCCCAAGTCTATTATGGCAAGCTATCAAACAAATTTAACTATTACTTTTTCCAGTCCTATTAATTTCTCGTGCGCCCTTTTTTTTTACAAAAATGCTCATGGGGTTTTCGGATTCTATCATCTGAAACGACTTCCCCCTGTTCTATGGTGGAAAAATGACTTTTTTCACCAATTCGGATTGTACAATCTGAACACCACATAAGTAGGGCGCATTTTTTTTTCGGATTATAAAATTCGAACACCTCCTAAACATCCCTCTTGTGCCAAGAATTTAGAGAAAACGGTTTGGATTAATATAATCTGACATGTATCAGCACAAAGACTGAACTTGTTTGTAACATGAATAATCAATTTAAGAATCATATTAATCATTCTAACTCTGATCATTGTGTTTTAGGTCATTGTTAGCTCTTTTCGTCGTGTCCTAGTCGAAAATCCAGGTTTCAGGCTATTTGCTCAGGTTGCTCAGAAACTTGTCCAGAAAATCATAAAAAATCAAGAATCAAAACTTTCCTAGAAGGAACTTCTTATGAGACTCTACCCCTCTAAATCCAAAATGTCATTGCTTAAACCCATTTTCCAATTTTTTTCATTTTTCATATTCTCATAAAAAATTAAAAAAATTGAATTAGCTTTATTTGATTTTTATAATTTTTGTGGTATTTTTACATTTTTTTTATTTTATTTGACAGATTTTATCGTTTTTTATTTTGTTTTTTTTTTTTTTTTAAATCAAAATCACAACTACTGGAATAAGAGAGATTATGATCTTGATGGTTGTTGTTCTCATAGGTGTTGAAGGTATGACTTGTTTAGGTGATGTGTATTGGTGTATTTTATGGTGTTTCATTTGGGTGTTCCACCTATATACGACTTTTTTATTTTGTAGTCTCTGATTTACCGGTCTCTTTATTTTGCCATTAAAAAAAAAGATTATGACTACTGCTTATATATAAACATATTTCAAATTCTATAATAAGAACACATCCAAAGTGTGTTCGGATTATAGATTTGAGTCCTGCAAAGGCTAACTTGGACCGGTCAATTGCCATTTCAAATGGTTGGATTGGTTTTATGATTTGTTGAAAGATGATGAGTTGGTGGACTTAACATGGTCCCATTTAAGTGATTCTAGTGAATCTTGGACCATTATTGGGTCTAATTATGAGGTTAGCTAAGAAATAAATCGAAATTCTTGTTGTTTTTCTGTTTTGTACTTTCCTTTTAGCTATGGTGTTCTTATACTAGAATCAAACAAGTGTATAATGATTTTCACTTTTATCTCCTTCTCTGTCATCTCCCGTTATGGAATCTATGATGATATCATACGTGGCTTTCTACTTTGCCAAAGGTTGCCTTCAACATTGTTCATCGACAAAAGTAAAGGTTTCTTTTTTTTTTAATCAAGCAAATACGTATACAAATACTGATATTTCAATGCCATGATTTAATTTAAAAAAGAGACACTTTTTCTATAAAAAAATGAAAAAAAGGAAAAAAAAAAAGAAGAAGCTGTTTTTACCGTATCATCATTATACATCATTTTTTATGTATCCAATTGTATACATTTTAGTCAAATTGAGGGGGAAAATAACAAATATGTTAGGATTTTAAGGATTAACCTTAATTAACAATTAAAATATTAAATTATTATATTAACTATTAAATTCTAATTGTATTATTGCATTATATTTTAACTAAAATGATATTTATTAATAGAATGTACTTAGAAATGAATCGTGATGAGTTAGACGGTTTTTTATAGTAAGTTCGTTGAGAGGTTTCTCTCTAACGATGTTTATTTATGCTGATTATCTCATTATCTCATTAGATCAGCATAGACTTAACGCAAAAACATCATAAAGAAGAGAAGAATTTGTAATATCCCGCTTAAACGTGACTTTTATCAGTATCACAGGAATTAAACGAACGCAATGGCAATGTTGTAATTATGGGAGGAAAGGAGTATATAAAGAAACAAACATGAAATTTCCTCATTTATCTCCATCCTCTCTCTCTCTACAAAAACTGATTTCTCCTCCCTCTCTCTCTAGAATCGTCCAGCATCATCCTCATCCCATAATCCATCAAACTTCAACCTTAAATCATGTAATTCAAGCAAGCTTGGTTGTGGGAAAAGTTGGAACATGAAGAAGTTAAAGAAAAGCTAGAAAGCTCAAGCTAGGGTTTGAAGTTAAAGGTTAAACCAGCACCAAAGCAAGATTGAGGTGAGCTCCCTAGGGGTTTTAGAACCCCCTTGTGTGAGTTTTATAGTGTTTGAAATCATAGGAAAAGTTATAGAAAGTTATAGTGTTTTGCCCTAATTTCCTATACATGCAAATTCCTTGCTCATACATGTTTTAAACTATCAATTTGTAATAGAAAATCATCCCTAGCATGTTTTGGATGCTTGGGTACCTTTGATTGGGCAAAAATGGTGGAAAAACGCATTTTTACACATGTTTGTGCTGTCACGGTCGCTGTAGCGACGGGCTGTCGCTTGTAGCGACCAGGCAGGATTTTTCCCTGCCTACCCGCGCTTGTAGCGACCAGCTGGCGCTTGTAGCGACAGCTTGGCGCTTGTAGCGACCAAGCCAGAACAGCACAACTTAGTTGAGCTGTTCTGGGGGTTCTTGTGCGCGCGGGCAAGGCTTTTTGCAACAGTTTTCTCTTAATATATTTTAGAAACATTAACCACCATTTTAACTCATCCAAAGGCTTTTAATGATTGAGAAATTAGAGGAGCAAGGAATGTGCAAGGCATGGGAATTGCGGGAATAATGGTTATATGAATAGGTAAACCCTAATAGCGGCACATGACAACGATGTGTCGAATCCCTTGATAGGAAAACATGAATCATAGCATGAGTGCAAGGATTTTATGGATAGATTCCTTGCACGTGAGTTAATAACTCTTAGGTAATGCAGACGACTTTACTAAGTCAAGAACCTACTTTAGGTATAAGAAATCATAGATGTATTCAGTTTAGAATACAAGGATTATATGAATGTTTCTACAATCATAGTTACAGATAAGGTTTATAGTGTTGGTTCTCCAACGAATATAGGTGGCTTATTGTTGAAGCAGTATTTCATACAACAAAAGTAAGTATTTTCAATTATCGTCTCCTCAGGGATTAGGTGCTTACTTCGAACCGTTCAACAATCGATATTGTTTTGAGTTAAGGGTTTGTACGATTGGTTTCATATACTACGGAATGTAAATGCGGGAATTAAAACGACAAGTAATAGGGAATAAAAGCGTTGAGATTAAAGTTCATCAATCTTGCAAAGAATATAATAAATAAATCATGCATATGAATTTAGCGTTTTAGCGTAAATATCACGTATCGCTCTACAATATCATTGATTTCCCAAATGACATCGTGAAATCGATCGTATCGTTTAATCGACGATTTCCCAATCAATCAAACGATCCGAAAGCATTACGATCCGAAACTTAGTGCGATTATCAAAACCCAAATCCATTTCTAGATTTTCTTATTTTGATAGAAGATTATTCTTAAACATAGATTCAAAAGTATTTGTCAATATCATTTGAATCAATCATAAGAATGAAAAGCAAGAATAACTTCATAAACATATAAATTGCTAAACCATATATTCACATAATCATTCATTACAATCAAAGCTAGAAGGAATACCTCTAATCCCAACAAAGGGATGTTAGTTGCTCATTTTCATGGCAACTATGCAAAAGTGAAGAGAAAAGATGAAGATACAAACCAAGTCTTGATTTCCCAAAGCCTTGATTGATTTCCACTACCCAATCACTTTTGATCTTTGAAGATCAAAGCTCTAGCCCTAATTAATAAGTCCTAAACTACTACTAAAGCAATCCTAACAAATTGGAAGAAAAAGTCTCAAAGTTCTCCAACTGGTTATTTTAGAAAATGAACCAAAAATGCTATATAAATCTGAATTTTTGCACGCTCGCTACAAGCGATGAGTTGGTCGCTTGTAGCGAGGAAGTTTAATGGCCAATAGGGATCCTCCACGTCAGCATGGAGCCTTAAACCGCCCTTGGTCGCTTGAAGCGACCAGTCCATCGCTTGTAGCGATGAACCTCTAAAAATCCCTGCCTATCCTCGCTTGTAGCGTGGCATCTGGCGCTTGAAGCGATGAAGCCTTCAAATTCCCTGCCTATCCTCGCTTGTAGCGAGGATGCTTGCGCTTGTAGCGATGGCTTTGAAACAAACTTCATTTCTTTGCTCAGCATGATCAAGCATGAATTTCCTGCAATAATAACATGGGGTAAGACATAGGATCACAAATATAGCATTTTGAACTATAAATATGGGCTTATCCTATGATAACTTGTGAAATAAGTAACATAAGTGCCTTAATTAAATGAACAATTTAACTATTTTCAGGCACTTATCACACTCCCCAACTTGAATCTTTGTTTGTCCTCAAACAAAGGACACAACAAATAAGGAAACAAGCATTAACCATGGCTTAGAGCAAGAATGCAAAAGAATCAAAAGTTTGAAGCAAATAAGTGACAGATGAATGATTCAACATGAATGCGCAAACTAGGGTTAAGTTTCTCATAAAACGAGATACATACTATGAATGTGAACTAGTTCTAAACACAAGGAATCTAATCATACAATCCTAAACAAGCAACATGTTTAAAATTGAACCAAACCTAACACACTTCTAAATAAAGTATATGAACAATTGAAATCATTTGTAAGGGTTATGAACACTCATCCAATAAACATGATAACATACAATCAAATTATGTGTCCATCTAATTATCATTTCCAAAAGCATAAAAGGCATTGATCAAAAGGTCTTTAAGGGTTGTAATTGGGCTAGGCTACAAAAGAATTGTCATATGTGGGATATTTGAATTCAAATGGCCAAGCAAAAGGAAACATTCAATCTAATTACAACTTCCTTCTTTCTCCAATACAACACTTGGTGAATTTCATTCTTTTCTATTCTTGATTGATTCTTGACAACTTTTCTTTGAATTCTTGCAAACCTTTTCATTTTTCTCTTTTCTTTTTCTTGGTTTGCTTTTCTTTCTTTTTTCTTTTCTTTTTCTTGTTGTCAAGATCAATTAACACATTCACCCTTACATTGACTTAAATAAAACCTTCCTTTCTCCCCAACTTATTTCAATGATACCCTAATCGAATGTTCCTTTGTTATTATGGCAAAGGTCAATAAAAACGATGGATAAGGGTTCAAAAGAAAACAACTATCAGAATTTAATAAAGAGTTAACTATGAACTGAATTTTTTTACAAACTCCGACAATTTAAATAAGCAAATGAGCTTATTAAATTGACAGTCCACAGTTAACAATTCTGATTCATTAGGCTCAGATGGGTTAACAGATACTCACACATCTCACAGGGTAGGTTCATTTGGTCAAGTATTTCTCTCAATTTCAAAAAAATGCCTTGATCATTTCAATGCTCTTATACAATTTAAAACAACAACAGATTTAACATAAAATAACTGAGTTAAACATGATTATTGGTCTCCTGCATATATATACAATGGTTGAGGATTCCTCAGATTTTTGGCTAGTTCTATATTGGTTCAAAACTAAACACATGCTTGCTTAAAAACTGAATAAATTAACTTGTGTGTGTAAAGAACTTATTCACATTTACGAATATACCTAGAAAAACAAGAAAACGAGTACCTTAGCTGCGCTTTAACACTCATTCTATCATTATCACTCAGATGATTCACAGTTCAAGCATTGGCTTTTGAATCTTTCATCTTTCTTTCAAAATTTGTTGGGATCATTCCAAAAAATTTTAACAAAAATACTCAAGCATAAATAAAATATAACCTATACTAACATGCTATAACAAAAATTAAATAACATAAACATAATTAACTTAAACCAAAAAGGGTACATCATCCATGGTACAAAAGAAACATAATCAGAGTACAAAGCATAAATCAAAATGTTAAAGTACAAAGCTGAATAAATAAAACGAAAGAAAACAAATCAAGATCTGCAGCTCTGCATCATCAATCTGAGTCTGTGGCCATGTCGTCCTCAGAGTCTATCAAGTCAGCTGCCATGCGATCAATAGAATTTGTAGCAGCTGAGGAGTCATCATCCAGATCATCATCGACATCAGCGTCGTCATCACCCTGATCACCAGCATCCTGATCACCAGCATCCTGTGCAGCTGCCCCTCCTGGAAAGAATGGCCTGTCCCCAGGCCAAGCGATGTGCTCAGAGAAGAAAGCAGGTGTCCACGGGCTTTGGCCACTGTCGTGCAGATGGCTCTGAATCGTAGTAAGTGCTCGGTGATTTGACGCATTCTGCGCCAACAGAAGAGAGCTCACAGTAGCAGAATCCCAACTCGAGAAGTCCAGTGGTGGAATGGTCGGGTGGCTAGGGTGGCTAGTAGTCTGAGGTGGTGGTGGTGGTACATGAGAAGGTCCTGCTGAGGATGATGGTCCAGCTGAGGGGGGAGGTGGGGCAACAGGTGCAGGTGTAGAGCAGTACCTATTGATGTATCTATCATCAATAGGATTTTTAATTTCCTCATCAACCTGTGATGGCATGTGCACTCTAGCTCTCCTACATAGTCCCATGATCAACCCGGGAAAAGTCAGAGGGCATTTAGGTTTGCCCGGGGGTAAAATACCACTCTCAGCTACTATCCTCATCTCATTTGCTATCAGCCTAGCAACGTCAACTTGACGCTGAGTGAGGATATAATGGACAAGAGGGGTCACATCTAAGGTGGTGGAGGAGGTGTGAGATTTGGGGCGGATGTTATATAGAATAAGGGTAAGGATTACCTGAGCCTCAGTGGTCATGTCCTCACGAAATGCTCGGAAAGGCTTACCCGAAGCCCTACTCAAATCATAACTCTTCCCCTCCTGGAAGATATCGCGTGCAATGCTGTCGTGATCCCAATCACCACTCCTCTGATGTTCACAGAAATCACAAAGCGCAGTGGGTGCAAGTGGATTATCCTCTTCAACCAGCTCCAGAGGCTTGCCCAGATACGCGTTGATGGACATGCGATCGAAGGTGACTGTGCGCCCTCGCACGTAGGTAGTCCAAGTAAACTCATCAGATGGATCAGAGGGGATCGCGTTCGCGTAGAACTCGCGCACGATTTCATAGTTAATCCTCCTGGGTGGCGTGCATAAAATCCCCCACTTCCTCTCGTTAATCATGGCTGCTAAGCCTCCATACTCCCCTTCTTCAGATATCTCGAACCTCTTCTCAGACCAGATTCGTCTTGTTCTCAGCTCCTCGTAGCGTTCCTGGTTCCTCCAGCTTAGGAAACGACTTGCGTCGTGCGGTTGAACGTTTGCTCTTGGTCGTGACGAGGAGCTTTCAACATTCCTTTGACGTTTAGACGAAGTTTTAGGTGCCATTCCTACAAAATGATTTAAAACAGATGAAAATCAGATAGGATACAAGTCAAGTTTCAATCAAAACAAAAATAAAACAAATTCTGGGTTCGCTCGCTACGAGCGACAGCTTGGTCGCTGTAGTGACGAAACCCAGAAAATGCCTCTTTCCTTCGCTACAAGCGTACTGTAGCGAGGAGACCCATTTTTAAAAATCATGTTTTTCTGGATTTTAACTTACTTGTAGCATGCGAAATCAACATTAAAGCTAATATAAATGACTAACAATCACCTAAACTTCCTAAATCCTCAAAAACCCTAATTTATTTTGAATTTTTACAAAGGGTTTTTCCAAAATACGATTTCTATGAAAAAGAGGATTAAAGGGGAGTTTTCCAGGTGATTTTCGTTCATTTACAACAACTTAAACTATGTATAACAATGGGTAAACAACAGGGCATTCATTAAGTTCAAAATCTCATAAACCCTAAACCCTAAAATGTCTAAACAGCATGCAAGCACTTAAAAGCATTAAAAAGCAACTAATCAGTGACAGAAAGGTGCGAAATACATACCTGAAGGATGATCTAGTAAGATTATTGCAGGTAAAGAGTGGATTTTTCAGGATTGTGCAGAGATTGAAATGAAAAAATGCAGAAATGGAAAGGAGTGTTTACAGAAGTAAAGAGGTGCGAAAAATAAAGAATAAAACGGCTAATGAAATAAATGGGGTGGTTGGGAAGTAGCTGAAGCGACAGGAGTGGCCTGGGTATTATAAAACTGTTTTCTGATACGCTCGCTACAAGCGCGCGATCCGTCGCTACAGCGACAGGCAAAAAGCCCATCGCTACAAGCGTGGTGTGGCGCTACAAGCGCAAGTGCAAAAACTGTCGCTACAAGCGACAAGTGCGTCGCTACAGCGACGTAGTGTAAATTCCATCGCTACAGCGCTGAATTGGTCGCTGTAGCGACCATGACAGGAAACAGAAAAATAAAATTTTGAGTTCTTGCCACTATCCCAACATGCATGGATGAATGTTAAAAATCAAAATACTAATTAAAACAAACCTAAATAGTTGGGTTGCCTCCCAACAAGCGCTTGTTTTACGTCGTTAGCTCGACGCCTTTTTCGTTAGGGTGGCCAGAATGAGACGGAGATCACACCAGCTTTAGTATCCCTTTGCAGCGGGAGGAATTCCATGAACTTGAAGAACCGCTGATGTGGAGTCCATAACCTCCCTATCCAGAGTAAGCTGAGCAAGGAACATAAGCAATCTTGTACTCGTTCAAGTTCCACCTTGCTCACTTTCATCCCCTCATCCTTAGAAGTTTGTTCCTTGTTAAGAAACGGTTCCGGCTTCTCAATCTCCATACTTTCTTCACTATCAACAACACTGGCCTCTTCAGTATCTGACCTTTCTTGAGGAGTTTCATCTTTGCGTGGTATCTCTAATTCTTCCACTAATGGCTCTATACCACATCCTTTAAACATTGGTTCTTCCTCACTCTCATCAACATCATCTTCAACAATCTCTCCACATTCCAAAGTGGATTGATTGTTGGCCTGAACATCCATGATTCTTGGTAGATAATTCATTTGAACTTGCAAAACCTCCAATTGGCATGACAAAGCTATTACTCTATGGTTGGTGTTTTGCATGTTGATCATGGATTGTTGCATGAACATATTCAGAATATTCTCTGTTCTTGCCATTTGTTCATCTTCAGACGGATATTGTTGATATTGTTGATAAGCTTCATACTCGTATGGATCATAGTAGTTGAAATAATCATGATGATCAGCCATGATTTCTTTCAATGAGAATCTGAAACACAATTAACTAACAAGAAACTTTTCTTTGCATAACAAAGAGGGTTAATGCCAAACAGTTTATATATACAAAAGAAATGAAAGAATATTAACAAGGTATATACAAAATCTCAAAACACTACAAACTATTGCGATGTTCAAAATAAGTTAACACTAATCCCCGGCAACGGCGCCATTTTGTTGAAGCAGTATTTCATACAACAAAAGTAAGTATTTTCAATTATCGTCTCCTCAGGGATTAGGTGCTTACTTCGAACCGTTCAACAATCGATATTGTTTTGAGTTAAGGGTTTGTACGATTGGTTTCATATACTACGGAATGTAAATGCGGGAATTAAAACGACAAGTAATAGGGAATAAAAGCGTTGAGATTAAAGTTCATCAATCTTGCAAAGAATATAATAAATAAATCATGCATATGAATTTAGCGTTTTAGCGTAAATATCACGTATCGCTCTATAATATCATTGATTTCCCAAATGACATCGTGAAATTGATCGTATCGTTTAATCGACGATTTCCCAATCAATCAAACGATCCGAAAGCATTACGATCCGAAACTTAGTGCGATTATCAAAACCCAAATCCATTTCTAGATTTTCTTATTTTGATAGAAGATTATTCTTAAACATAGATTCAAAAGTATTTGTCAATATCATTTGAATCAATCATAAGAATGAAAAGCAAGAATAACTTCATAAACATATAAATTGCTAAACCATATATTCACATAATCATTCATTACAATCAAAGCTAGAAGGAATACCTCTAATCCCAACAAAGGGATGTTAGTTGCTCATTTTCATGGCAACTATGCAAAAGTGAAGAGAAAAGATGAAGATACAAACCAAGTCTTGATTTCCCAAAGCCTTGATTGATTTCCACTACCCAATCACTTTTGATCTTTGAAGATCAAAGCTCTAGCCCTAATTACTAAGTCCTAAACTACTACTAAAGCAATCCTAACAAATTGGAAGAAAAAGTCTCAAAGTTCTCCAACTGGTTATTTTAGAAAATGAACCAAAAATGCTATATAAATCTGAATTTTTGCACGCTCGCTACAAGCGATGAGTTGGTCGCTTGTAGCGAGGAAGTTTAATGGCCAATAGGGATCCTCCACGTCAGCATGGAGCCTTAAACCGCCCTTGGTCGCTTGAAGCGACCAGTCCATCGCTTGTAGCGATGAACCTCTAAAAATCCCTGCCTATCCTCGCTTGTAGCGTGGCATCTGGCGCTTGAAGCGATGAAGCCTTCAAATTCCCTGCCTATCCTCGCTTGTAGCGAGGATGCTTGCGCTTGTAGCGATGGCTTTGAAACAAACTTCATTTCTTTGCTCAGCATGATCAAACATGAATTTCCTGCAATAATAACATGGGGTAAGACATAGGATCACAAATATAGCATTTTGAACCATAAATATGGGCTTATCCTATGATAACTTGTGAAATAAGTAATATAAGTGCCTTAATTAAATGAACAATTTAACTATTTTCAGGCACTTATCACTTATGAGAACGATAAGCCAAGAATCATAGATTATAGTTTATACGTTATAGGATTGTTATTTGATTACAGTAGCAGATTATATGTTCATACGTTAAAGTTAAAGAATTAAAGATCAAAGATATTGGCGTGCTTGCACGTTTTACAGTTACAGTTACAGAGCGTGTTCAGCAGACTCCGGGATTCGCCGGATGGGACTTCTCCGAAAGGGTTGTCCACACGTTTTATAGGGAGTCCGGTGTTAGCCTGATATGATAGGAATTTCACCGGTTTATAGGGAGATGTATCTCGGAGTTGCTCCACCCGGGCTGCCCTCCGTAAAATGAACTCAGATTAATTGTTTGTTCAACGCTAACAGCTAACATAAAACTGCTATAGAACTGTTATATGTTTTATGTTTCATAGTTAAAGTCAAAGTTACAGTTACAGTCACAGTTATAGTTATAGTCATAGACAGTTAACAAAAGGTGGTCCTAGGCTTCCCCTTGATCACTGAGTTATAGTTACAGATATGTTACAGTTACAGTTATAGGTAGCGTACAGTTATAGTCATAGTTAGAGATACAATTACAGACAGATTCATAGTCATAGGCAGAGATTTATCCTTGTGGTTAAAGTAAAGACTTGGCGATCATAGGATATCCCCAAGATTGCCAAGGTAGGCATGGCGACCCTAGGTTCCCTGTGGTTGCCAACAGTTGGTTGGGCTGGAGCTCACTGAGACATTATGTCTCATCCCTTTCCTCCTGGTGCAGGTTTACAGGTAAGTCAGAGGTTCGTGATGAAGATCTTCATAAAGATACTGGATGGAGTACAGTTGCTCGTTGTGTACCAGCTCAGGAGCTTGATGGATATAGTATAAGTATTGTAATAGTATTGGATATTTGTACAGACGAGTAAACTTGTATTCATTCATTTATGATGTATCATTATTATTATTATTGAAATTTTTAAATGTATCCAGTATCAGTTTAACGCAGATGCTAATATACTAGTGAAAGTTAGTATGGGTGTTACAATTGGTATCAGAGCAGGTCGATTCAGACCGTGCCATGGGTCATTTAAGATTCAATAAAAGTAGTGGAATCATTGGGTTCCGGATGTTGTTCTAAAGGTCACATCTAGTTGAGCCTGATCAACTCAGTCTAGTATATGGCAGTTAGGACAAATATCCGAGAGCTGAATGTGACCAAGGAGGAAAGAAGTGTACGAAAATAAGACGAAATTGGTAAGTGTTTAATGTTAAAGGATGGTTCTCTAACAGTGAAGTAATGGAGCCTGTTAATGGCAAAGTTTCAGGAATACAAGAGGTATTTAAGAGTAAGGTCAAGTACCTTAACTAGTTGGACGCATCCTTGAGCGATACTTTCTCCGAGGTGATGTGTAGAGTAAGGGATTATAGAATACTCTGAAGAATGATTTGGAATCCTAACGGGAACCGTAATTTGGAAAGTTAAAGTTAATGGTTGAATAGAGTTTTAATTCCGGCTGCAGATGCAAATGATTGTGATACCAAACCCAACGATTTGGAATAAGGAATGAACAGTTAATTATTGAAAACTCTGGACTTCCAGTGAGGATATAGTGTGTAAGGTGGAAGGACTTGCACACTTAAAACGGATGAGATTTTAATATCCGATAGTTAAGATACTTAATTATGGATTAAGCGAAATATTGGACAGAGGAAACCCAGGTAAGGGTACGAAGTAAAGATTGAATCTTATGTTGATGGATTATAGCAGACTGGTTTCAAGGAATTAGCCAAGAATTATTGTGAGACTCTGGCAACAGGAAGAACGTCACTTATATTTAAGTTACAGTTAAAGTTATGGTTGAAGTTAAGGAGTTCTATATTCTCTTTCGATGGGCTCGTTGCACACGTATTCGGGTAAGCCGACAAAGATCACACTATGTTGGTATGTGTTAAGATGGTAGAAAATACATACCTTGGATTGTTCGAAACCATGAAGAGGGCAACGGTCGAGAAGTCAGATGGACTATTATTCAGATAACAGGATTAGAATGGAATTGTGAATACAGTAATAAGTTATAGGAAGGACCCAATGGAAAATGTTAAGTATTGAAGCTTACAGATTTATTAATCGGGTATTCGAAGAGGTGTATCACATGTTTGAATTTACAGGAGAGCCGGTAAAAGTTGAGTTCTATCCAGACGGATTATTCCCGGAGCAACCCGAGGAGTAACCAAGAGTTATGTCAGAGTTATGAGGACCTAAGTAATTTGGAAAAAGGTCGTGGATGTGAAATCCCTACGGATAATTATAGGATGAGACTCGATTCATTAATCGATTAAGTATATGAAAGACGAGAATTTCCGGAAGTCATAGAATGTCTCTAGAAGTTACCACAAGTAAATAATGTAAGGACTTAAGTTGTTTTAATAGGAGCATCGTTGGGCTCGTATTCATTGTTAAAGACTGTCTACAGGGTTCGGTGTATTTCGTGAAAGTGAGAATTTTGTTTATGTTCGAAAGGAAACGCAAAGTCAAGCGTCGAGCAATCAGTAAGTTTAACAGGTGGATTAAACCACAAGAGAAATCATAAGGTAAGATGGTCATGTATGGTAACTACAAAGTCATAAAGTTAAAAGATTGGCCAAAGAGATTTTATATGGTAATAGGGGTGTATTACTTCTATCCCAAGGTTAAATGTTTAAATCAGAGTGGCGCAGCGGAGAAGTAATCCAATTATGAGTTAACAGACAAATCAAAGCTGAAGTTTAGAGAAAAGGATGTTTGTGAAGTCCTTGTCAGAGGAATTACAAGAAAGGCATTCAGAGATTAATTTTCAAGTTACAGAATAATTGTAAGTAGTGATGACTTGAACTTGTCATCAGTGCTAACAGGAAATTTTAAGAGATAAGTCGAGGAATGCTTCAGACCTCGAAACTCATGAGATAAGTGAATTGAAGCAGTGTGATAACTTTAAAGGATGTGTTTATAGCACAATAAGTACATTGCAAAGAGGGCCACATCGATTACGGTAATCTAGCGGTTTCAGCCCAGTAACTTAAAGTTAACTTGGATAGTAAGTTTAACCGAAGAGGAATTATGCTGTGGCATACAGTTATTCCGCATCGTACCCACGTTATGCTAGCATGTCGCATGTAACAGGCATGTAACAGGTTATGGTTAGTATTACGTATACTGATCAAGCAGAGTTTATGCTACTTAGACAGTAGTGTAACATATTTTATAGTCGAGTGACATGTACCGGTAACCGTGGTACGCAGTCGGTAATGTTTTAGCAGGAAAGTCTCAGTTGAGAAGTTCAGAAATTCTTGAACTTAATGTTAACAGTTAAAGGAAGGAAATGTTTTACACAGATCAGAAGAATTACTCATAGTTTATAGTAAAAGGCTACGTGAATTCAAGTTATGAATTAAAGGATTAAAAGTTTTAAAGTGCTATTCTGATAGCGATCAGGATAGAGTTTTCTTTTCGTAAGCAGAGAATGTCTTTTGACAAGTAAGTTATTACGACAACGGAATGTAACCATAATTTACGTTATGGGATTGTGAATGTTTAAAGGATACAAGGATGAATTAAGAGTTAAGAGAGTGACCTTGGTTGACGAGGTTTTATCTCAAGTATATCTTTATTAAGTATGATGTCCCGTTAGTTGGACAATGATGATGATGCGATGTACCATGTATCCGGTAGTAGTGGACACGTACTCGATCGTGTATGGAAGCTATGTGCTATGGACTGCATTATATGATGATAGGTGAGACGGCTTATGCCACACGCCACTTGTATTAGGCTTTCTTAAGTTGAGTTGATTGGTAAAGAAAGTATTAATTCCCATGAGTAAGGAATATCTTGAATGATGCAAGATTGTCAGAGTCATAGAAAGAAGAAAGCTCCTAAGACCTTAACTACGCGTTATCGTGGATTAATTAAATTGGAGCACGAGTGGCTCATATGATTTCTCGAGCTTTAAGAATTCCCACGGTGGGAATGTAAACAATGCTTATGATTGTGATGATAACCACACCAGGATAACAGAAAGAAAGGGACTTGTACCGTAAGTTCAGCCACCACTTTGAAATTGAATCGTGGAGGTAGTTGTAATAGACTTCTTTTCCATTTGAGAATACTCAATATCAGATGTTTTTCAGTGCAAGACTAATCTATATAAAGGATGTTACGAATGTAACAGTAAAAGGTCGTCTTACGAGGCGAAAATTAAAGACAAGAATTCTTTCGAATTAAAAGTAATGTAATAGATCCCTCGGAAAGTTGGAATAACTGAGGAAATCGGATCGACCTGACGTCTTCAGGTTAAGATTGAACGGTCAATGAAAGAAGAACGAATAGAATTCATTAAAAGAAAATCCAAGACTTAATAATGTTAATTTGGATTTGTAAGAAATATGTCGAACAGAGATCATGGTCAGATAATATGGATATGTTGGTTCAGATAACCATACGTCCTAACAAGTAAGAATTATGTAACATGTATCGGACCTTTCGGCTGGAAAGAGATTGTCATATGTTTTGATTTATAGAGATGGAAATCATGGCTAAAGAACAAGTTTTAACCAGTATAGTTTAATCGGGGTGCGTGATTAATCTACATGTCAGGCCCTGGAGTTGCCATGAAGTTCCAACAAGCTTAAAGGATTGGAAATTTTCATAGTAGAAAAGAGGTAGAAAGGATTTATCTTTTCAAGATCTCATAAGGATTATCTAAATTTCGAGGACAAAATTTCTTTTAAGGGGGGTAGAGTGTAATATCCCGCTTAAACGTGACTTTTATCAGTATCACAGGAATTAAACGAACGCAATGGCAATGTTGTAATTATGGGAGGAAAGGAGTATATAAAGAAACAAACATGAAATTTCCTCATTTATCTCCATCCTCTCTCTCTCTCTACAAAAACTGATTTCTCCTCCCTCTCTCTCTAGAATCGTCCAGCATCATCCTCATCCCATAATCCATCAAACTTCAACCTTAAATCATGTAATTCAAGCAAGCTTGGTTGTGGGAAAAGTTGGAACATGAAGAAGTTAAAGAAAAGCTAGAAAGCTCAAGCTAGGGTTTGAAGTTAAAGGTTAAACCAGCACCAAAGCAAGATTGAGGTGAGCTCCCTAGGGGTTTTAGAACCCCCTTGTGTGAGTTTTATAGTGTTTGAAATCATAGGAAAAGTTATAGAAAGTTATAGTGTTTTGCCCTAATTTCCTATACATGCAAATTCCTTGCTCATACATGTTTTAAACTATCAATTTGTAATAGAAAATCATCCCTAGCATGTTTTGGATGCTTGGGTACCTTTGATTGGGCAAAAATGGTGGAAAAACGCATTTTTACACATGTTTGTGCTGTCACGGTCGCTGTA
Source organism: Medicago ruthenica (assembly GCA_018208015.1). Taxonomy (NCBI): domain Eukaryota; kingdom Viridiplantae; phylum Streptophyta; class Magnoliopsida; order Fabales; family Fabaceae; genus Medicago; species Medicago ruthenica. The sequence continues at coordinate 97,981,346 of CM031372.1, read as the reverse complement.
GCGACGGGCTGTCGCTTGTAGCGACCAGGCAGGATTTTTCCCTGCCTACCCGCGCTTGTAGCGACAGCTTGGCGCTTGTAGCGACCAAGCCAGAACAGCACAACTTAGTTGAGCTGTTCTGGGGGTTCTTGTGCGCGCGGGCAAGGCTTTTTGCAACAGTTTTCTCTTAATATATTTTAGAAACATTAACCACCATTTTAACTCATCCAAAGGCTTTTAATGATTGAGAAATTAGAGGAGCAAGGAATGTGCAAGGCATGGGAATTGCGGGAATAATGGTTATATGAATAGGTAAACCCTAATAGCGGCACATGACAACGATGTGTCGAATCCCTTGATAGGAAAACATGAATCATAGTATGAGTGCAAGGATTTTATGGATAGATTCCTTGCACGTGAGTTAATAACTCTTAGGTAATGCAGACGACATTACTAAGTCAAGAACCTACTTTAGGTATAAGAAATCATAGATGTATTCAGTTTAGAATACAAGGATTATAGGAATGTTTCTACAATCATAGTTACAGATAAGGTTTATAGTGTTGGTTCTCCAACGAATATAGGTGGCTTATGAGAACGATAAGCCAAGAATCATAGATTATAGTTTATACGTTATAGGATTGTTATTTGATTACAGTAGCAGATTATATGTTCATACGTTAAAGTTAAAGAATTAAAGATCAAAGATATTGGCGTGCTTGCACGTTTTACAGTTACAGTTACAGGGCGTGTTCAGCAGACTCCGGGATTCGCCGGATGGGACTTCTCCGAAAGGGTTGTCCACACGTTTTATAGGGAGTCCGGTGTTAGCCTGATATGATAGGAATTTCACCGGTTTATAGGGAGACGTATCTCGGGGTTGCTCCACCCGGGCTGCCCTCCGTAAAATGAACTCAGATTAATTGTTTGTTCAACGCTAACAGCTAACATAAAACTGCTATAGAACTGTTATATGTTTTATGTTTCATAGTTAAAGTCAAAGTTACAGTTACAGTCACAGTTATAGTTATAGTCATAGACAGTTAACAGAAGGTGGTCCTAGGCTTCCCCTTGATCACTGAGTTATAGTTATAGATAGGTTACAGTTACAGTTATAGGTAGCGTACAGTTATAGTCATAGTTAGAGATACAATTACAGACAGATTCATAGTCATAGGCAGAGATTTATCCTTGTGGTTAAAGTAAAGACTTGGCGATCATAGGATATCCCCAAGATTGCCAAGGTAGGCATGGCGACCCTAGGTTCCCTGTGGTTGCCAACAGTTGGTTGGGCTGGAGCTCACTGAGACATTATGTCTCATCCCTTTCCTCCTGGTGCAGGTTTACAGGTAAGTCAGAGGTTCGTGATGAAGATCTTCATAAAGATACTGGATGGAGTACAGTTGCTCGTTGTGTACCAGCTCAGGAGCTTGATGGATATAGTATAAGTATTGTAATAGTATTGGATATTTGTACAGACGAGTAAACTTGTATTCATTCATTTATGATGTATCATTATTATTATTATTGAAATTTTTAAATGTATCCAGTATCAGTTTAACGCAGATGCTAATATACTAGTTAAAGTTAGTATGGGTGTTACAATTGGTATCAGAGCAGGTCGATTCAGACCGTGCCATGGGTCATTTAAGATTCAATAAAAGTAGTGGAATAATTGGGTTCCGGATGTTGTTCTAAAGGTCACATCTAGTTGAGCCTGATCAACTCAGTCTAGTATATGGCAGTTAGGACAAATATCCGAGAGCTGAATGTGACCAAGGAGGAAAGAAGTGTACGAAATGTAAAGGTTAAGACGTCAGATTCTAAGACGAAATTGGTAAGTGTTTAATGTTAAAGGATGGTTCTCTAACAGTGAAGTAATGGAGCCTGTTAATGGCAAAGTTTCAGGAATACAAGAGGTATTTAAGAGTAAGGTCAAGTACCTTAACTAGTTGGACGCATCCTTGAGCGATACTTTCTCCGAGGTGATGTGTAGAGTAAGGGATTATAGAATACTCTGAAGAATGATTTGGAATCCTAACTGGAACCGTAATTTGGAAAGTTAAAGTTAATGGTTGAATAGAGTTTTAATTCCGGCTGCAGATGCAAATGATTGTGATACCAAACCCAACGACTTGGAATAAGGAATGAACAGTTAATTATTGAAAACTCTGGACTTCCAGTGAGGATATAGTGTGTAAGGTGGAAGGACTTGCACACTTAAAACGGATGAGATTTTAATATCCGATAGTTAAGATACTTAATTATGGATTAAGCGAAATATTGGACAGAGGAAACCCAGGTAAGGGTACGAAGTAAAGATTGAATCTTATGTTGATGGATTATAGCAGACTGGTTTCAAGGAATTAGCCAAGAATTATTGTGAAACTCTGGCAACAGGAAGAACGTCACTTATATTTAAGTTACAGTTAAAGTTATGGTTGAAGTTAAGGAGTTCTATATTCTCTTTCGATGGGCTCGTTGCACACGTATTCGGGTAAGCCGACAAAGATCACACTATGTTGGTATGTGTTAAGATGGTAGAAAATACATACCTTGGATTGTTCGAAACCATGAAGAGGGCAACAGTCGAGAAGTCAGATGGACTATTATTCAGATAACAGGATTAGAATGGAATTGTGAATACAGTAATAAGTTATAGGAAGGACCCAATGGAAAATGTTAAGTATTGAAGCTTACAGATTTATTAATCGGGTATTCGAAGAGGTGTATCACATGTTTGAATTTACAGGAGAGCCGGTAAAAGTTGAGTTCTATCCAGACGGATTATTCCCGGAGCAACCCGAGGAGTAACCAAGAGTTATGTCAGAGTTATGAGGACCTAAGTAATTTGGAAAAAGGTCGTGGATGTGAAATCCCTACGGATAATTATAGGATGAGACTCGATTCATTAATCGATTAAGTATATGAAAGACGAGAATTTCCGGAAGTCATAGAATGTCTCTAGAAGTTACCACAAGTAAATAATGTAAGGACTTAAGTTGTTTTAATAGGAGCATCGTTGGGCTCGTATTCATTGTTAAAGACTGTCTACAGGGTTCGGTGTATTTCGTGAAAGTGAGAATTTTGTTTATGTTCGAAAGGAAACGCAAAGTCAAGCGTCGAGCAATCAGTAAGTTTAACAGGTGGATTAAACCACAAGAGAAATCATAAGGTAAGATGGTCATGTATGGTAACTACAAAGTCATAAAGTTAAAAGATTGGCCAAAGAGATTTTATATGGTAATAGGGGTGTATTACTTCTATCCCAAGGTTAAATGTTTAAATCAGAGTGGCGCAGCGGAGAAGTAATCCAATTATGAGTTAACAGACAAATCAAAGCTGAAGTTTAGAGAAAAGGATGTTTGTGAAGTCCTTGTCAGAGGAATTACAAGAAAGGCATTCAGAGATTAATTTTCAAGTTACAGAATAATTGTAAGTAGTGATGACTTGAACTTGTCATCAGTGCTAACAGGAAATTTTAAGAGATAAGTCGAGGAATGCTTCAGACCTCGAAACTCATGAGATAAGTGAATTGAAGCAGTGTGATAACTTTAAAGGATGTGTTTATAGCACAATAAGTACATTGCAAAGAGGGCCACATCGATTACGGTAATCTAGCGGTTTCAGCCCAGTAACTTAAAGTTAACTTGGATAGTAAGTTTAACCGAAGAGGAATTATGTTGTGGCATACAGTTATTCCGCATCGTACCCACGTTATGCTAGCATGTCGCATGTAACAGGCATGTAACAGGTTATGGTTAGTATTACGTATACTGATCAAGCAGAGTTTATGCTACTTAGACAGTAGTGTAACATATTTTATAGTCGAGTGACATGTACCGGTAACCGTGGTACGCAGTCGGTAATGTTTTAGCAGGAAAGTCTCAGTTGAGAAGTTCAGAAATTCTTGAACTTAATGTTAACAGTTAAAGGAAGGAAATGTTTTACACAGATCAGAAGAATTACTCATAGTTTATAGTAAAAGGCTACGTGAATTCAAGTTATGAATTAAAGGATTAAAAGTTTTAAAGTGCTATTCTGATAGCGATCAGGATAGAGTTTTCTTTTCGTAAGCAGAGAATGTCTTTTGACAAGTAAGTTATTACGACAACGGAATGTAACCATAATTTACGTTATGGGATTGTGAATGTTTAAAGGATACAAGGATGAATTAAGAGTTAAGAGAGTGACCTTGGTTGACGAGGTTTTATCTCAAGTATATCTTTATTAAGTATGATGTCCCGTTAGTTGGACAATGATGATGATGCGATGTACCATGTATCCGGTAGTAGTGGACACGTACTCGATCGTGTATGGAAGCTATGTGCTATGGACTGCATTATATGATGATAGGTGAGACGGCTTATGCCACACGCCACTTGTATTAGGCTTTCTTAAGTTGAGTTGATTGGTAAAGAAAGTATTAATTCCCATGAGTAAGGAATATCTTGAATGATGCAAGATTGTCAGAGTCATAGAAAGAAGAAAGCTCCTAAGACCTTAACTACGCGTTATCGTGGATTAATTAAATTGGAGCACGAGTGGCTCATATGATTTCTCGAGCTTTAAGAATTCCCACGGTGGGAATGTAAACAATGCTTATGATTGTGATGATAACCACACCAGGATAACAGAAAGAAAGGGACTTGTACCGTAAGTTCAGCCACCACTTTGAAATTGAATCGTGGAGGTAGTTGTAATAGACTTCTTTTCCATTTGAGAATACTCAATATCAGATGTTTTTCAGTGCAAGACTAATCTATATAAAGGATGTTACGAATGTAACAGTAAAAGGTCGTCTTACGAGGCGAAAATTAAAGACAAGAATTCTTTCGAATTAAAAGTAATGTAATAGATCCCTCGGAAAGTTGGAATAACTGAGGAAATCGGATCGACCTGACGTCTTCAGGTTAAGATTGAACGGTCAATGAAAGAAGAACGAATAGAATTCATTAAAAGAAAATCCAAGACTTAATAATGTTAATTTGGATTTGTAAGAAATATGTCGAACAGAGATCATGGTCAGATAATATGGATATGTTGGTTCAGATAACCATACGTCCTAACAAGTAAGAATTATGTAACATGTATCGGACCTTTCGGCTGGAAAGAGATTGTCATATGTTTTGATTTATAGAGATGGAAATCATGGCTAAAGAACAAGTTTTAACCAGTATAGTTTAATCGGGGTGCGTGATTAATCTACATGTCAGGCCCTGGAGTTGCCATGAAGTTCCAACAAGCTTAAAGGATTGGAAATTTTCATAGTAGAAAAGAGGTAGAAAGGATTTATCTTTTCAAGATCTCATAAGGATTATCTAAATTTCGAGGACAAAATTTCTTTTAAGGGGGGTAGAGTGTAATATCCCGCTTAAACGTGACTTTTATCAGTATCACAGGAATTAAACGAACGCAATGGCAATGTTGTAATTATGGGAGGAAAGGAGTATATAAAGAAACAAACATGAAATTTCCTCATTTATCTCCATCCTCTCTCTCTCTCTACAAAAACTGATTTCTCCTCCCTCTCTCTCTAGAATCGTCCAGCATCATCCTCATCCCATAATCCATCAAACTTCAACCTTAAATCATGTAATTCAAGCAAGCTTGGTTGTGGGAAAAGTTGGAACATGAAGAAGTTAAAGAAAAGCTAGAAAGCTCAAGCTAGGGTTTGAAGTTAAAGGTTAAACCAGCACCAAAGCAAGATTGAGGTGAGCTCCCTAGGGGTTTTAGAACCCCCTTGTGTGAGTTTTCTAGTGTTTGAAATCATAGGAAAAGTTATAGAAAGTTATAGTGTTTTGCCCTAATTTCCTATACATGCAAATTCCTTGCTCATACATGTTTTAAACTATCAATTTGTAATAGAAAATCATCCCTAGCATGTTTTGGATGCTTGGGTACCTTTGATTGGGCAAAAATGGTGGAAAAACGCATTTTTACACATGTTTGTGCTGTCACGGTCGCTGTAGTGACGGGCTGTCGCTTGTAGCGACCAGACAGGATTTTTCCCTGCCTACCCGCGCTTGTAGCGACCAGCTGGCGCTTGTAGCGACAGCTTGGCGCTTGTAGCGACCAAGCCAGAACAACACAACTTAGTTGAGCTGTTCTGGGGGTTCTTGTGCGCGCGGGCAAGGCTTTTTGCAACAGTTTTCTCTTAATATATTTTAGAAACATTAACCACCATTTTAACTCATCCAAAGGCTTTTAATGATTGAGAAATTAGAGGAGCAAGGAATGTGCAAGGCATGGGAATTGCGGGAATAATGGTTATATGTGTAATATCCCGCCCAAAAGCATCAGTTAAACGTGTTAGAAGCTTCGTATGCAAGCAAGTGGCATAATAGTAATTAAGAGGAAAAGGCTTTTTAGATATATATGAAATTTGGAAAGAGTTTCTACTCATTTTCTTTCTCTCACAAAATCAGAATTTTTCCTTCCTTTCTCCCCTCATTTTCGCCCCTTTCTCCTCACCATCTTCATCATCAAATCTTCAACCTTTAAGCTAGTAAACTCCTTCCTAAACATTTGTGAGACAAGCAAGCTTTTGTTGGGAAATTTTTGGAGCAAGAACAAGAAGGAAAGCCAAGGAACATAAGTGGTTTTGAGTGGAGACTTTGGAACTTGAAGTTTGAGTTTGGATTCAAGACTTAGCAAGCAATCCTTTGGTTTTGAGGTGAGCTCTTAGAGGGTTTTAGGACCCTACTTTGTTTAAGCTTTAAAGTCTTAGTATTAAGAGTTATTTTGATGAATTTCATGCCTAAATCCCTTGATGGTTTGTGTATATATGAATTAGTATGTGATGAGTTGATTATATGTCATAGAAATCCATTCCCATAAGTTAATTGCTGATTGGGGATGTTTGGGTTAGCCTAGGAAGTGAAATTTTGAGTGCTGCTGAAGCCAAAATCGTGCTCCGATTTATGGGCATCGTGCTACGATTTTGTGTCCTGTTTTTCATGGAACTCTCGCAGAAAATCGTGCTACGATATTCTCATATCGTGCTACGATATTGGTTCACTTCAGCATCTTTTTTCGTGTGTTTTGGCTTGGAATTAGGGAAGAGTAAGGGATAGGCATGGCATTATGAGATGTTTACTTGTACTCCTAAGTTATATAGATATGTTTAGGGCTTGGTAATGGGATTATCTCCTTGAAGTGAAGTCCCTACATTCATTTAAGTATGTGCAAGCTTAGAGCAAAGAGAATAAGAGTGATGTTCCAATCATAGTTATAGGCATGTTTATAGTGTTGACTATCCAACAATTATAGGAGGCTTATGAGAACGATAAGCCAAGGTCATAGATTACAGGTTATAGATTACAGGTTATAGATTACGGGTTATAGATTACAGTATTGTTATAGAATCAAAGTGACAGATTATACGTTCATACGATAAAGTCAAAGAATTAAAGAATCAAAGATCAAAGTTATTGGCGTGCTTGCACGTTTCACAGTCATAGGCATGTTCAGCAGACTCCGGGATACGCCGGATGGGATTTCTCCGAGAGGATTATCCACATGCAATTTCATAGGGAGTCCGGTGATAGCCTGATACGATAGGAGTTTCACCGGTTCATAGGGAGACGTATCTCGGGGTTGCTCCACCCGGGGTGCCCTCCGTAAAATGAACTCAGATAATTGTTTGTTCAACGCTAACAGCTAACATAAAACTGCTATCGAACTGTTTATAGGTTTTATGTTTTATAGTTATAGTTAAAGTTACAGTTACAGTTATAGTCACAGGAAACTTACAGTTATAGTTATAGACAGTTATCGGAAAGTGATCCTAGGTTTCCCCTCGATCACTAAGTCATAGATACAGACTTGATCACAGTTATGGATTTAGGCAATTATAGTTATAGCCATAGGCCGTTACGGCAATGGTCATAGACAGCTACAACAAAGATTATAGGTAGTTTAAGTTATAGTTACAGGAAGACTTATAGTCATAGGCAGTTAAAGACTTGGCGATCCTAGGAAATCCCCGAGATTGCCAAGGTAGGCATGGCGACCCTAGGTTCCCTGTGGTTGCCAACAGTAGGTTGGGTAGAGCTCACTGAGACATTATGTCTCATCCCATTCCTTCTGGTGCAGGGTTACAGGCATGTCAGAGGTTCGTGATGAAGTTCTTCATAGAGGTGCTGGATGGGTACAGTTGCTCGTTGTGGATCAGCTCAGGAGCTTAACGGACATTGTATAAGTATTTGTATTAGTAATGGATTATTTGTACAACGAGTAAACTTGTAATCATTCAATTGGGATGTATTATTAATATTATTGAAATTTTTAAATGTATCCAGTATCAGTTTAACGCACATGCTAATATACTAGTTAAGGTTAGTATGGGTGTTACAATTGGTATCAGAGCAGGTCGATTCAGACCGTGCCATGGGTCGTTTAAGATTCAATAAAAGTAGTGGAATCATTGGGTTCCAGATGTTGTTCTAAAGGTCATGTCTAGTTGAGCCTGATCAACTCAGTCTAGTATATGACAGTTAGGACAAATATCCGAGAGCTGAATGTGACCAAGGAGGTATGAAGTGTTCAAAGGGTGAAGGTTAAGACGTCAGATTCTAAGACGAATTTGCAAAGTGCTTAAGGTCGAAGGATGGTTCTCTAACAGTGAAGTAATTGAGCCAGTTAATGGCAAAGTTTCAGGATTTTAAAAGGTATTAAAGAGTAAGGTCAAGTACCTTAACTAGTTGGACGCATCCTTGAGCGATGCCTTCTCTGAGGAGATGTGAAGAGTAAAGAATTATAGTGTACTCTGAAGAATGATTTGGAAAGTTAAAGTTAAGGGTTGATTAGAGTTTTAATTTCCGGCTGCAGATGCAATAGATTGTGTTACCAAACCCAGCGATGTGGAATAAGGAATGGACAGTTAATTTTTGAAAACTCTGGGCTTCCAGTGGGGATATAGTGTGTAAGGTGGAAGGACTTGCACCCTTAAAACGGATGAGATTTTAATATCCGACAGTTAAGAGACTCATTTATGGATTAAGCGAAATATCGGACAGATGAACCAGATTACCTTCCTTTCTGTGGGTCGTCAAGATACTTGGTATGAGGAACGCGAGTTTATCAACAATTGAAGGAAACCCCGTTCAGGGTATGAAGTAAAGGTGGAATTTTATGTTGTCGGATTATAGCAGACCGCTTTCGAGGATTAAGTAGGAATTAGCTACGAACTATTTTGAGGCTCTGGCAACAGGAAGAACGTCACTTATATATAAGTTACAGTTAAAGTATGGTTGAAGTTAAGGAGTTCTATATTCTCTTTCGATGGGCTCCTTGCATACGTATTCGGGTAAGCCGACAAAGATCACACTATGTGGGTATGTGTTAAGATGGTAGAAAATACATACTTTGGATCGTTTGAAACCATGAAGAGGGCAACGGTCGAGAAGTCAGATGGACTAATTATTCAGATAACGAGATTAGAATGGAATCATGAATACAGTAATAAGTTATAAGAAGGATCCAATGGAAAATGTTAAGTATTGAAGCTTACAGATTTATTAATCGGGTATTCGAAGAGGTGTATCACATGTTTGAATTTATAGGAGAGCTGGTAAGAGTTGAGTTCTATCCAGACGGATTATTCCCGGAGCAATCCGAGAAGTAACCAAGAGTTATGTTAGAGTTTTGTGGACCCAAGTGTTTTGGAAAAAGTTGTGGATGTGAAATCCCTACGGGTAATTACAGGATGAGACTCGATTCATTAATCGATTAAGTATATGAAAGACGAGGATTTTCAGAAGTCATAGAATGTTTCTAGAAGTTACCACAAGTAAATAATGTATGAACTTAAGTTGTTTTAAAAGGAGCATCATTGGGCTCGAATTCATTGTTAAAGATTGTCTACAGGGTTCGGTGTATTTCGTGGAAGTAAGAATTATGTTTATGTTCGAAAGGAAACGCAAAGTCAAGCGTAGAGCAATCAGTAAGTTGAATAGGTGGATTAAATCACAAGAGAAATTATAAGATAAGATGGTCATGGGTGGTAGCTACAAAGTTATAAAGTTAAAAGATTGGCCAAAGAGATTTTAGATGGTAATAGTGGTGTGTTATTTCCATCCCAAGTTAATTGTTTAAATCAGAGTTGCGCAGCGGAGAAGTAATCCAATTATGAGTTAACAGATAAATCCAAGCTGAAGTTTAGAGAAAAGGATGTTTGTGAAGTCCTTGTCAGAGGAACTACAGGAAAGGTATTCAGAGATTAAATCTCAAGTTACAGAATATGTGTAAGTAATGATGACTTGAACATATCATCACTTCTAACAGGGAATTTTAATAGATAAGTCGAGGAATGTATCAGACCCCGGAACTTATGAGATAAGAGAATCGAAGCAGGTTGATAACTTTAAAGGATGTGCTTATAGCACGCAGAGGAATTATGCCGTGGCATACAGTTGTTCCGCATCGTATCCGCGTTATGCTAGCATGTCGCATGTAATAGGCATGTAACAGGTTATGATTAGTATTATGTATACTGATCAGACAGAGTTTATGCTACTTAGATAGTAGTGTAACATAATTTATAGTCGTGTGACATGTATCGGTAACCGTGGTACGCAGTCGGTAATGTTTTAACAGGAAAGTCTTAAACAGAACAGGTTTGTTATTATTGAACAATTTCGGTAGAGGAGTTCAGAAATTCTTGAACGTAATGTTAACAGTTAAAGGAAGGAAATATTTTATACAGATCAGAAGAGTACTCATAGTTTATAGTAAAAGGCTACGTGAATTGAGGTTATGAATTAAAGGATTCAGAGTTTAAGAGTGCTATTTTGATAGCGAACAGAATAGAGTTTACTTTTCGAAAACGGAGAATGCCCTTGGAGGAAATAAGTTATAACACCAACGGAATGTAACCATAACTTACGTTATGGGATTGTGAATGTTCAAAGAATACAAGTATGGATTAAAAGTTAAGAGAGTGACCTTGGTTGACGTGGTTTTGTCTCAAGTATAAGTTGATTAAGTATGGTGTCCCATTAGTTGGACAATGACGATGCGGCGTACTGTGTACCGATAGGAGTGTACACGTACTCGATCATGTATAGAAGCGATGTGCTATGGATAATGTTATATGATGGTATGTGAGACGGCTTATGCTACACGTCACTTGTTCTAAACCTTCAAAAGTTGAAATTATTGGAAAAGCAAGTATTAATTCCCATGAGTAAAGAATATCGTAATTGAAGTAAGATTGTCAGAATCATAGAAAGAAGAAAACCCTAAGACCTTTAGCTACGTGTTATGGTGGATTAGTTAAATTAGAGCACGAGTGGCTCATAAGATTTCTCGAGCTTAAAGGATTCCCGCAGTGGGGATGTGCGCAATGCTTATGATAGTGTTGATAGCTATACCAGGATAACAAAAGAAAGGAACTTGTACCGTGAGTTCAGCCATCACCTTGTATTTGAATCGTGAAAGTACTTGCAATGGACTTTATTACCGTTTGAGAATGTTTGATATCAGATGCTTTACAATGCAAGACTAGTCTATATGAAGAATGATACGAAGGTAACAGTAACAGGTCGTCTTGCGAGACGAAAGTTAAAGACAAAAGTTCTTTCGAATTAAAAGTAATGTAAGAGATCCCTCGGAAGGTTGGAATAATCGAGGAAAAACGGAATGACTCGACGACTTCAGGTTAATATGATGTGTTGGTTCAGATAACTATACGCCTTAACAGATAATAGTTATGTAATATACGTTAGACTTTTCGGCAGGAAAGAGATTATCTTATGTTTTGATGTACAATGATGGGAATCATGGCTAAGGAACAAGTATCAACCAATATGGTTTAATCGAGACGCGTGACTAATCTATATGTCAGACATTAGAGTTGCCATGGAATCCCAATAAGCTTATAGAATTGGAAATTTTCATAGTAGAGAAAGAGGTAGAAAGGATTTATCTTTGCAGGATCTCATAAGGATTATCTAAATTTCGAGGACGAAATTTCTTTTAAGGGGGGTAGAGTGTAATATCCCGCCCAAAAGCATCAGTTAAACGTGTTAGAAGCTTCGTATGCAAGCAAGTGGCATAATAGTAATTAAGAGGAAAAGGCTTTTTAGATATATATGAAATTTGGAAAGAGTTTCTACTCATTTTCTTTCTCTCACAAAATCAGAATTTTTCCTTCCTTTCTCCCCTCATTTTCGCCCCTTTCTCCTCACCATCTTCATCATCAAATCTTCAACCTTTAAGCTAGTAAACTCCTTCCTAAACATTTGTGAGACAAGCAAGCTTTTGTTGGGAAATTTTTGGAGCAAGAACAAGAAGGAAAGCCAAGGAACATAAGTGGTTTTGAGTGGAGACTTTGGAACTTGAAGTTTGAGTTTGGATTCAAGACTTAGCAAGCAATCCTTTGGTTTTGAGGTGAGCTCTTAGAGGGTTTTAGGACCCTACTTTGTTTAAGCTTTAAAGTCTTAGTATTAAGAGTTATTTTGATGAATTTCATGCCTAAATCCCTTGATGGTTTGTGTATATATGAATTAGTATGTGATGAGTTGATTATATGTCATAGAAATCCATTCCCATAAGTTAATTGCTGATTGGGGATGTTTGGGTTAGCCTAGGAAGTGAAATTTTGAGTGCTGCTGAAGCCAAAATCGTGCTCCGATTTATGGGCATCGTGCTACGATTTTGTGTCCTGTTTTTCATGGAACTCTCGCAGAAAATCGTGCTACGATATTCTCATATCGTGCTACGATATTGGTTCACTTCAGCATCTTTTTTCGTGTGTTTTGGCTTGGAATTAGGGAAGAGTAAGGGATAGGCATGGCATTATGAGATGTTTACTTGTACTCCTAAGTTATATAGATATGTTTAGGGCTTGGTAATGGGATTATCTCCTTGAAGTGAAGTCCCTACATTCATTTAAGTATGTGCAAGCTTAGAGCAAAGAGAATAAGAGTGATGTTCCAATCATAGTTATAGGCATGTTTATAGTGTTGACTATCCAACAATTATAGGAGGCTTATGAGAACGATAAGCCAAGGTCATAGATTACAGGTTATAGATTACAGGTTATAGATTACGGGTTATAGATTACAGTATTGTTATAGAATCAAAGTGACAGATTATACGTTCATACGATAAAGTCAAAGAATTAAAGAATCAAAGATCAAAGTTATTGGCGTGCTTGCACGTTTCACAGTCATAGGCATGTTCAGCAGACTCCGGGATACGCCGGATGGGATTTCTCCGAGAGGATTATCCACATGCAATTTCATAGGGAGTCCGGTGATAGCCTGATACGATAGGAGTTTCACCGGTTCATAGGGAGACGTATCTCGGGGTTGCTCCACCCGGGGTGCCCTCCGTAAAATGAACTCAGATAATTGTTTGTTCAACGCTAACAGCTAACATAAAACTGCTATCGAACTGTTTATAGGTTTTATGTTTTATAGTTATAGTTAAAGTTACAGTTACAGTTATAGTCACAGGAAACTTACAGTTATAGTTATAGACAGTTATCGGAAAGTGATCCTAGGTTTCCCCTCGATCACTAAGTCATAGATACAGACTTGATCACAGTTATGGATTTAGGCAATTATAGTTATAGCCATAGGCCGTTACGGCAATGGTCATAGACAGCTACAACAAAGATTATAGGTAGTTTAAGTTATAGTTACAGGAAGACTTATAGTCATAGGCAGTTAAAGACTTGGCGATCCTAGGAAATCCCCGAGATTGCCAAGGTAGGCATGGCGACCCTAGGTTCCCTGTGGTTGCCAACAGTAGGTTGGGTAGAGCTCACTGAGACATTATGTCTCATCCCATTCCTTCTGGTGCAGGGTTACAGGCATGTCAGAGGTTCGTGATGAAGTTCTTCATAGAGGTGCTGGATGGGTACAGTTGCTCGTTGTGGATCAGCTCAGGAGCTTAACGGACATTGTATAAGTATTTGTATTAGTAATGGATTATTTGTACAACGAGTAAACTTGTAATCATTCAATTGGGATGTATTATTAATATTATTGAAATTTTTAAATGTATCCAGTATCAGTTTAACGCACATGCTAATATACTAGTTAAGGTTAGTATGGGTGTTACAATATGAATAGGTAAACCCTAATAGCGGCACATGACAACGATGTGTCGAATCCCTTGATAGGAAAACATGAATCATAGTATGAGTGCAAGGATTTTATGGATAGATTCCTTGCACGTGAGTTAATAACTCTTAGGTAATGCAGACGACTTTACTAAGTCAAGAACCTACTTTAGGTATAAGAAATCATAGATGTATTCAGTTTAGAATACAAGGATTATAGGAATGTTTCTACAATCATAGTTACAGATAAGGTTTATAGTGTTGGTTCTCCAACGAATATAGGTGGCTTATGAGAACGATAAGCCAAGAATCATAGATTATAGTTTATACGTTATAGGATTGTTATTTGATTACAGTAGCAGATTATATGTTCATACGTTAAAGTTAAAGAATTAAAGATCAAAGATATTGGCGTGCTTGCACGTTTTACAGTTACAGTTACAGGGCGTGTTCAGCAGACTCCGGGATTCGCCGGATGGGACTTCTCCGAAAGGGTTGTCCACACGTTTTATAGGGAGTCCGGTGTTAGCCTGATATGATAGGAATTTCACCGGTTTATAGGGAGACGTATCTCGGGGTTGCTCCACCCGGGCTGCCCTCCGTAAAATGAACTCAGATTAATTGTTTGTTCAACGCTAACAGCTAACATAAAACTGCTATAGAACTGTTATATGTTTTATGTTTCATAGTTAAAGTCAAAGTTACAGTTACAGTCACAGTTATAGTTATAGTCATAGACAGTTAACAGAAGGTGGTCCTAGGCTTCCCCTTGATCACTGAGTTATAGTTACAGATAGGTTACAGTTACAGTTATAGGTAGCGTACAGTTATAGTCATAGTTAGAGATACAATTACAGACAGATTCATAGTCATAGGCAGAGATTTATCCTTGTGGTTAAAGTAAAGACTTGGCGATCATAGGATATCCCCAAGATTGCCAAGGTAGGCATGGCGACCCTAGGTTCCCTGTGGTTGCCAACAGTTGGTTGGGTTGGAGCTCACTGAGACATTATGTCTCATCCCTTTCCTCCTGGTGCAGGTTTACAGGTAAGTCAGAGGTTCGTGATGAAGATCTTCATAAAGATACTGGATGGAGTACAGTTGCTCGTTGTGTACCAGCTCAGGAGCTTGATGGATATAGTATAAGTATTGTAATAATATTGGATATTTGTACAGACGAGTAAACTTGTATTCATTCATTTATGATGTATCATTATTATTATTATTGAAATTTTTAAATGTATCCAGTATCAGTTTAACGCACATGCTAATATACTAGTTAAAGTTAGTATGGGTGTTACAGAATTATCAACTCTAACTTCTCTCTCATGGCTTTTCTCATGATGACTCAAACGTCCCAAATGATCTATGGATTAAATAAGGTACACATTTATTTATTGTATTATCATATTATGTCGTAGTTGTATCTATGATTTTACTGTTATTAGAGCCAAACAAATACATGTAATGGTTATTTTAATATTTGGCTTTTGTATATGTGATTTTGGTCATCTCTATTAAAATATTCCAACAAAATATACTACACTGCAATCAAGTGACTAACTATAATTCAAAACGATGTCTTCAAAAAAAGAGATTTTCTAACACTAATCATTCTTTATTATTTTTTTATGACTCAATCTATTCCAACTTATTGTACGCATATTTTCTTGTTTACGTCTATGTTGATCGGAGAATTGGAAAGAATGATCAATTCCTTTTGATGGAGATCGGATCGAGGATCCGACATTAGTTGGTTAAATTGAGAGAAACTTACAATGAGAATGGAGTATGAAGTTATGAGACTCCGACATTTTAATGGTTTCAATTTAGATATGCCAGCAAAGCATGGTTGGAAGCTTGCCACCAACCATGATATTATGATTACTCACATATAAAAGCTAGGTACTGTCCAGATGGTAATTTTACGAAGGCTTTTGGACCACAGTTCCAGTTTTGTTTGGTGTAACACTCATTCTTCTGAGGTTGTATTTCGAATGGAAGCTAGATAGACACCTTTCGGATGTCACTCAATTCGAATGCAACTGTTTGAGTTAACTCACGTTGAAAATACACCTGCGTGAGTTAATTCACGCTCGGCTATTTTATGGGAATGATAAAAACAGATGGGAGAAGAACAATTCTCCAAATTTGAATCTATCTTGCATTATAGAAGGGCCTTGTTGAATGTTAATCAAAACTATATGATTAGTTTTACAACAAGACACGTAAACCTTGTTGGTAACACCTTTGCAAGAGAGTCAAAAAATTATGTTAGTTATCATGTCTTTCATTTTGCTTCAACTTGTATTACAAACGTCGTTGTACGTTATGAATGTGAAATACGTTTGTTCATTAAAAACAAATATGATAATTGTTAGTAGAAATGTACAACACAAACTTAACTAGTGATTTCATAAAATAAAACAAACAAAATAAAAATAAGTGATTTTAACGTTCAATAATTACCAGTTTATCTTTTTAGTTTTTTTTGGAAAAATAAAAGTTGGTTTTTGTTTCTCTACTACAATGAAAACATTTAAAAAAAAAAAAACTCGTCTATCAAAAATGATTTTCAAGATAAACCAGTAAAAACAATTTCTCACTTGAAACAATTATTTGATTTTTTCTTTATATTCTCATAATCATCAAATGTTGTAACTTGGGATGGGAAGGTGGCCCGGCCCGCCCTACAATTAATACACAAAACGGGTTTGGTCAGTCAACTTCAGGTGGTAGGCTAAATACTCCCTCCACCTTGTCCTTGGTGGTTGACCCGTCTAACAAAAAAAAAATTTGTACAGTTTTTTTTTAAATATATATATATATATTTGGAGAAACATTTTTTATGATACCTCTTATGTATTATATTGTTGGAATATTTTATTATTTAATTATATTCTGATATCATTATGTGGGCAAATATCGTAATAATAATTATATTAGCTATTTATCAATTTAGAGCCTTAATTGATTAGTGATCAATTTAAGTAATAAGGCTAATTAGATTTCTATTTAGATAATTAATTAATTAATTGATATGGACTCAATATGGGTGGATGTCGGATGACCCATTAACGGAATAATGGGAAACCCTAATGGTCATCCAATATAAAAGAGGCTATGGTCCCCAATACACCGGACACGGCAAAACTCTCTCTTCTCCCCATCTGAAGAGAACTTGAGACATAAAGGTACCGGTTGAGGAAGAACCAAATCAGCCGCCGCTAATCCTGTTTGTTTCAGATCACCACCCCATCTCTGTTGTTGGGAAGTTGCCATGAAAGCTTCTTTCAGGTATTCCTAATACTCTAATTCTTACTATCCTTGGTAAATCAAACATGTTGTAGATCCGATCATAATCATGTTCAATGTTTTGATTGCTTCCGCTATTGATTTATAATGATTGAACATGTTTTATGAATTCTGTTTTATTAAGACCTAAATTTCCAACAAGTGGTATCAGAGCGGTCTTCATGTTTGATTTATTGGGATCGATTATTTATGGATTATGTTTCTTAATTCTTCCTTCGGTCAACCGGATGAACCCTAATTTTAATTTGGGGATGATTTTGTTTTTTTTTTCTCCGAGTCTTAAAATTTGACGGTTTGCAATCGTTTTGTGTGATTGTATATACTGCCTATTTATTTTCTTTTTGTTGTGATCCTCACCTCTTATACATAAATCGTATACATCATAAAAGTTTAGGTGCTTTTACAGAAAGATGATCGTATCGTTTTAATTTCCATGCATCCCGTATTTGGTATTTTATATAATTTCATTCACGGTACATGGATTGAAATGGCCTTAAAGACTTAATTTTTCCTCTCGATCCAGAAACAATTTGAGTGGTCATTTATGAATTGAAATTATGTATTTAATTTAAATTAGTTTATACACTTTTGTTGTTGAAAGTTTTTTTTGCTACTTTTGATTTGGATTCGGTTGACCATTCATCGGCATCTACTTCCATCCAGGATTGCATTTGGAATTGCTTTGCCCTGTATAGATTTTTTTGAAAGCATAGACAAATCAGTTTTTTGTTTAAATTAGAATCCAATTTTAAAGGGAATTACGTTGCATTTGTTTTGGATAGAGTGGCAAAACATATTGATGGAAACATATCTGACAATGCAAGTCTTGATTTCCAATTTTTTGAGTTGAAATTTGCCTTTACGATTTGTTTCGAAAGAAGTTAATTAAGTATAATATATATTATATTTTGATATCACATTGATAATTACTATTGTTATTTGAGAATTATAATATGAGGATAAACATAGTTTTATACGGATTATGATTCTCGTAATAATTATTATATTTGTGGTAATAAGGTTCATATTTGGAAATATATATTTATACCAGTTTTTTTTTTTATACATTTGGGTGGCAACTAATTTCGTTTTTTTATTAGAAATTAGTTTTTGATTCTCGTATACTGTGTACTTAAAATTTATTTTAAGAAGTAGGCAAATAAAGATTAAAATATATTTGTGATATATATGTTGCCTTTTGATAATGGATCTCAAAATATTATGAAAAAAAGAATAAAAAATTTTGGTATAGAAAGTAAGAATTCGATTATTTAAAGTTTGGAAAATAATAATTCTAGTTTTGTTTGTTTATTTATAGACATATAAAGTTTGTTTCCTTTATTTAGGAAAACATTTATGCTAGAGTTATGTTTTTTTTTGTTTAAAGAATCATTCAGTTTATATATGTGAATCAATTGTAGCATGAATATTTTGGTATATATGATTCAATTTTCTTCAGATTTAAAATTGAATATTTGGTTTATAGCATGATTGTGATGTTTGATTTTATTGTGATTAAGATTCTACAATAACATTATTTTTCTTTTTTCTCCAATCATGCATTTTGGACACATTTCATGCTATTTATGTTTTCGCTCTTATGCGATACCTGTAAATGTATTGTCATACATACATTGGTGTGATTTTTGACTTGCATTTTCTTTCAAATTCTTGTGAACTTGTCTTCACACTTAAGGGTTGCTGAGTGGCCTTATGGTTACTTAGCGACATAATGGACTAATTCGGCCTACATTATGTTAGTAGTGCCTTGTAAATTTAAAGACCATTCCCATTTAAAAACATTTAATTTATTGTGAAATGTCTAGTAATTGCAGTTGTTTTGGTTGAAGCAACATGTTGTCAAAGTAACCTCTGTTGCGTAGATTTAATTCAATTGAACTTACAAAAGACGTAATATGCAATTATTCATGCGAGTTGTCGTCGGCCCCAAGGAAGGCACAACTTGGCCGGATAATTACATGCATGTGATAGTAAATGTGTGGTGATTATAAAGTGATTTTCCATGTAAATAATAGGATACCCTAAGGTGACTATTATTTGACAGGACTTATCACCCCATTTAATATCTATTAAAATTATCTATTAATTGCGGTTGAGTCGGTTGAAACAATAATGTTGCCCAAGTAACCTTTGTTGCATAGATTCGACTCAACTGAAGTTACAAAAGATGTAGTGTGTAATTATTTATGCGAGTTGTCGTCGGCCCCAAGGAAGGCACAACTTGGCCGGATAGTTACATACTTGTGGTGGTAAATATGTGGTGGTTATAAAGTATTTTTTCCATGTGGATAATAGGATGCCCGAAGGTGACTATTATTTGACGGGACTTATCACCAATGTTATCATCGCGTTGAGAGTATCGCTTGCAGTTAATTTTTACAATCCGAAGATTGGGAATTAATGGTGCGCTTGGTATCTTGTTAAGGTCTTTTATTTACAAATAAAGATGTACGTTTCTATAATATTTTATTGACATGTGTGATAATGTTGTGTGAATGTAAACTTATTTATACATTTAAGAGTTTACATTCACACGAATATAATGGTAAACATATGACAATTATAAGAATTTATTCTTTGTCAAAGTAAATTGTCATTGTTTGATCATTGCTGTAAAATACCACTAGCAATTGATATTATTGTTTAAAGACTTGATATTAATGGTGCACTAGGTATTTTTGTGAGTGCTTTTGCTTCTCTTGTTCTCTTTAAGCTAATACAGATTATCTATCTGTTAATTTGAGTTAGATTTTTAACTCTTAAAAGTTTTAACTTTTAGGAATTAAAAAATAATATTAACATTGTTCTTGGATCTAGACCTTATATAAGGGTGGTGAAACTCGCATTCTCTCGCAAATTCAGTATCTAATGTGAGGATCAAGTTTGACAAGTGAGTATACGCCAAATCTTATAGGTCTTATGTGATCATAAAGTTAAAAGATCAGAAATCCTATCAGTGTTATTTGATTTGACAATTTTTTGTCCTATTTTCTTTGCCTAAACTAAGGTACTTTTAAAGCAATACAGAGAAAGACAATCTCTCATTGGAGAGTGATATTTCATTAAGATTATTGGGCAAAGAAAATATTGAGCACATTATGTAAATATTTAATCTTGCTGAGACATTATAATTTTGACTATCAGATGACTTGTTCGAAAATTCAGTAATTTCGACTATCAGATGACTTGTTCGAAAATTCAGCATTTAGTATTCTCTTTGCACAATTAAGTTTATAACTGTTAAAGTTAGAAATGATCCTTTAAAGGATCAATTCATAAAGTGTGCAAATAAAGAAAAGTTGAAGCAAGAGAAAATAAAATAGTGTTCATTCGAAAAATACCTCAAAAAGATAAGGGCAAATAAAGAAAGGTAATCTTGACTGACTTATGTCCAATGATGTTGAAAGATATATCAATTTAGAATGGACAAAGTCGATAAAGATTGTTTATTCATTTTATACTAATTTTAGATTGTCGTTGCTAGCTTATTTTTGTATTTAAAAGACAATTTGGTGAATCATTATTTGAATTAATTTTTGTTTTAATTTCTCTTTGACTAAATCAAGATATTTCGAGTTTTATTTTCAAATGATGATTCAATGTGTCTTTTAAGTTTAGTTATTAGAGTCAATTCAGTTATGACTTGTGACATTCTATAATTGTTTAAGGGTTTGAAAACTATAAGTTTTTCGTCCCACAACTTAAGGAAATGTTTGAGACATAAATTGTTAAGTTTTCTTGAGGATATTGAGTTTGGGGGAGAGATATGGAAATAGAATAAAATTGAATGAGGAATAATTGGTTCTAAACCAATTCATATTGTTACTATTAGTATAGTATATTTGGAACCTCATAAGGACATTATTGTTCTTCCTCTCAATCAAGTCATGAAATTAATTCATATAGATCAAACTCAACACCCTCAAGAACTAGGGCTTCTAGTATCATAAAGAATTGATTGAAAAGAGAAATTCTATTTATTTTATTTGAAAGACTCTATTAAGACAGTCATGATACTAGTTTGCTTGTTATAATTTTGGAGCTGCATAAGATGGATTTCAATATAGTGTTTTTTAATGGTGACATTAATGATATAATATGGTGCAACAGAATAAAGCTTTTGTGTCAATTGATATAGAGTAGATGGTTTGCAAAGTCGTGAAATCCACTTATAAGTTAAGAAATTTGTCTCTTTAGTGTTACCACAAATTCTCATAAAGTAATTGTCTCATTTGGTTTTGAGATAATATTAAGTAGAGTTGTGGATTTAGTAAGCTTAGTGGGAGTAAATTTATATTCCTATTTTAATGTGTCGATTTTATTTTATTTAGTCAACTATGATATATGTTAGTAATGTGAAACCAAGGAAATCTCTAACAAAAGTTAGTGATGAAAGATCCTGGGGACACCTCTTTTGTATATGGCATTTCAATGCTTAGATATTCTTCTCAAGGTATTATTCGGATATCACAAAAGAGTTATATCAGTAAAGTTGAAAATAAATTGAAATTAAAGTTAATAAATTTTTGGATGACCTCAATCATCGAGAGAGACTTTTCAGTCTCAAATATTGCCCATTAGGAAATTTATGAATTCAGAAATTTAAGTATTTTCCTACATTTTTCCTATAGGATTTTTATGTATGATTTTATTATACGCATTTGGAAATAGCGTATATAATAAGATTGTTTGGCAGATATTTGAGCAATTCAAAGTTTGAATTGTTGAAAATGCGACCATAAGGATTCTTTAAAGAGAACAAGAGAGCTTATTCTCACATCAGGGATCTGACAATTTGGAGATCATTTGTGTGTCGGACTCTGGCTTTTGGATGTGTGTATATAATACACATCCTGACTCAGGAAATGACTGTGAGTATTTATGTCACTTGGTTGCATAGTAAAAGGGTATTGAAAAACCATTTAAGTTATATATAGTGACATAATGTAGTCATATAATGTTTTAATAACAAAGTTTATAAGGTTCATTACCTTATAAATTATTGTTGTTAAATGATAGAACATTAGAGACAAACTTTATACTAGGTGACCCACTAATCAAAGACATGACACCTAAGGTCTTTCATATGGTTGTTGTTATTAAGGATGTCTTAGATTAGTGGGAGTCTCTTTTATTATATGTTCTATACTTTTATTTTGATATTGATACAGACTTTGTGTTATGATTTTCTGCTGAAATAAAGTTTATGAGGTTAATTTTTGTTATAACCATTTATGTATCATTTTGTGCAAATACTGAATTTGCAAACTTCAGTTTGATCTCACTAAAGTTTTCAGTTGGACCAGTTGGAAATAGACATGATTTAGAGATCACATCACATGAAATTTCCATGACACTCATCCATATCGATCTATGTCATCAAGTGCATTGATATGGTGGTCGTCGGGGTTCCGTCACATTATACGTCAGTGACGACAGCCGCGGTGGTCCCATCATTAATGTATGAGGTGGACCAGATTGTAAAGTTGAAATCTAAAGATAAATAGCATTCAGACGCACGCCTAAAGATTTATGGTATAATTATTAAGATATGTAGCCCAAGTGGGAGATTGTTGGAATATTTTATTATTTATTTATATTCTGATATCATTATGTGGGCAAATATCGTAATAATAATTATATTAGCTATTTATCAATTTAGAGCCTTAATTGATTAGTGATCAATTTAAGTAATAAGGCTAATTAGATTTCTATTTAGATAATTAATTAATTGATATGGACTCAATATGGGTGGATGTCCGGATGACCCATTAACGGAATAATGGGAAACCCTAATGGTCATCCAATATAAAAGAGGCTATGGTCCCCAATACACCGGACACGGCAAAACTCTCTCTTCTCCCCATCTGAAGAGAACTTGAGGCATAAAGGTACCGGTTGAGGAAGAACCAAATCAGTCGCCGCTAATCCTGTTTGTTTCAGATCACCACCTCATCTCTGTTGTTGGGAAGTTGCCATGAAAGCTTCTTTCAGGTATTCCTAATACTCTAATTCTTAATATCCTTGGTAAATCAAACATGTTGTAGATCCGATCATAATCATGTTCAATATTTTGATTGCTTCCGCAATTGATTTATAATGATTGAACATTTTTTATGATACCTCTTATGTATTATATATGATATATGTAGTATTTTTTTTTTGTTTCCTAAGGCATTTTTGTAAAATTTGAAGAACTTTATGTGGTGTGCATTATTTTAAGTGTTGTATGTTTAATTTTAAAAAATAAAAAAGTTTATTAACCAAACAGGCCCCAAAAAAACTCAAATCCCGTAAATGATCAGGCTTGAACAAATGTATTTAAGCATCTTGATCATCCAGGACTTTTTAGTCCGCCCCAAAAAAGTTTGAGCCTGATATTGTTGTGTAGCCTGTTTTGACAGCTATGGTCATAAACTTAGGTGGAGTTACTACCACATACAATCAGATATAGTCAACAACTTGCAGTCATCCACTACTGGTCATACGAATCAAGTTTTAAGACAGATTTTGATTTATGTTAAATATTAAATTTTAAGATCAATATTTGGACCATATGATCTTTATCGGACGATGTCTAGATTGCAAGTTACGAACAATCGCTGACTTGTGACTACATAGAAACCTGATCAAACTTTTTGAAAGTATGTATAACTTGTTAATCTGCGTAAATACTTTTTCATGGTAACGTCTTCAGCCAGTTCCCCTAGAATCACTTAGTTGAAAGTTTCTCTTCAACCTTGATCGATGATCTAGGTTTGAATTTGGCACCAATGATATTAACTTCTTTAAAGAAGTTATCTTATTTATATTTAAATTAACTAACGAGTTAATAGGTCAGTGAGATTAAGTTTTATTTATATTTTGTCAAAAAAAAGTTTTATTTTCTATTATTTTATATGACAACACTTTATGTAATCTAATATTCTTAACTTAATGAAAATGATTTCACACAAACTAAAAAATTTAATATAATAATTGTAGTAATACATAATACCATTTTTATTTACTTAAGTAGGCAAGTCTGGTAGGTCTAAAATAATTTATGTGGCTTAAAGGCTAGCATTTTTGGATAAATAGACTTCTAAAAAATTCTATAGTATTCTCTATTTTATCTTTAACTACATATTTATCTTTAACACCAATATAAAATACCTCTTTAATGCCATCTTGAATACACTACATATTTATCTTTAACTACACCGATTTTTTCAAAATTCAGATTTAAAAACATAGAACATAAACATTAAAACATAGATTTCAACTACTTTAGATAAGGTAGTTATTATAAAACTAAAACAAGTGAATAAATCAACATACTTATTGTGAAATAAAGATTACTAAAAAATATATAGACAAACTTAAAGTTCGGGCCTGAATTTTTATGTGTTTAGACTTTTTTAGGTATGAAAAAATTTTCTTGAATGTTTGATAAGATGTTTTAGTCTATTTAAATATTTGTCATCTGACAAGTATCAAACTACACTAAAGGACCAATAGATTAAATATAACAAAAGAATGTATGCTTGATAAACCTATAAAATTTGTGACTATGTAAATTTATATATAGATTATTAATTATGTTTAAATGTCTTAGTCGGACATGCTGACAAACTCTAGACATAACAAAATACACTGAACCACTTAAATCATGTTCAATCTTTTTTTTTGTTGCCAAGATGTGATTTATATGAGTGCTAAGGAACTTGATCACTTTCAATAAATTGGTTAGGGATTTGATATACGACCCTTACATGTCAAAAAAAAATTATAGTAGAACATGTCGTGTGTGCCTAACACAATTAACATATCATTAGCTAAAAAAATGAACTGTGAATATTAGATATATCACACACAAAATTGATTCTCCTTCATTCTCATGTACTAAAAATACTCTTAGAGTCATGCATGTCTATCACAAAAAAAAAAAAAAAAATCACCAACTATTTGTATGACACCACCAATATATCTTGTAAAAGAGTTGATTGTCTCTCATTTTTCGTGTATTAAATATTGTTTTTGAAGTCATGTATGATATGTGAGATTGAATAATATATAAGTTAGAAATGCAAAATGATAGTAAATTCTAGCCACCATTACATTTTAAAAAATTACATAAAAGTTTGAAACGCTTCATTATGTTTTAGACAAATTATAAATTTTCATGGTTGCCACTTTGAACTAAGATGAGAAACGTCAACATTAATTATGTATTTGCTTTTACATTTCTCTGGAGTTATTCTTTTGTATTTTCTTTTCTTTCATTTTTTGCAAACACACAAGTACATTGTTAATACTAAAACAAATTTTGTAACCGCTATAACTATTTACACATACTATTGAAAAAGTTGACGCATCTCTAAATATTATTCATACTATACATATATTACTAAAAAATTCACGGCCACCATTGTTTCACGTCCATTTGGTGTATAACAAGTCCGTATATCGATAATAACCAATAAGGTTGTTTATAGTAATGATTTTTTCGGGGTGCAAACTTGATTGATCTATACTATATATAAAAAGAATATGAATTTTAGGCTGCTTTTTCATTATTTCAATTATACACTTGGATAACTTTTCATACAATGATGTTATACTGTTGGTGTCATTAAAAAAGATAAAAAAAATATATTATATTAGCAGAAAGACGGGTTTGTCTGCTCTTTTTACTGCACTAACGAGTATGTATATTTTATTATGTTTGTTTATATAATTTTGATTACAATTTTTAAATTTTAAAATATTAATGGAAGTTATTAGTAAATATTTTATCTCACATATGTTAAGAGGACTTACCTTTGAGAGGATAAATATGATAAGAATCATTATTTTACTCTCTAATCGCTCCTTTGAAAATATTTTATCTCAGCGTACCAACGATAATTTTTCATTCATATTTTATTATATTTATAGCGACATATACTAATACAGTTTGTTACACTTTTTAAAAGATAAATGAAAAAAAAACAGCCTATATACTCATATTTGTTTGTTACACTTTTCTTAAATTTTGAATGCACATATACATATATCTTTAAAGAAAAACTGCTATACATATATCTTTTTTAAAAAAAAAACTGTTATATGGTGGACATATAAGAATTGAGTTTGTTACACTTTTTTAATATTTGAATTTACTCGTAACTATTTATTATATGTGTTATTTGTATTTAAAGTCGAGGATAATTTTGAAAGAAGAAAAAATAAACCCAAAAGGACTATTTTCGTTATATATAGTATAGAAGATTTTCTAAAATAAGTAATTAGTCTTCAAAAAATTCAAATATTTCGATTTTCAATGCATTGATTACATGCATTTTCATAAATACTTACTACTTATGGTCCTTAAAAAGTGTCATAGGGGCACTCGTTAACATTTTCCTTTAATATATTGTTGGTGTCATTGAAAATGATAAATTCAGTTTGTTATATATAAAAAGATGACCGTGATTTGTTGGGTTTGTTATAATTTAAAATTTACAAACATCAAATCTTTATACTTTTAATAAAAATTTCATAATTTCCTCCTTAAAAAAAATATAAAAAACACTGTTTATAATTCACAAGTGTTAGCATAATAAATAGAACGGAAAAATTGGCACGTGAGTGCCCATCTTTTTGCTAGTAATTATAATAAGAGTGTTGCTAACGAGTGTTTTCACGACACTCTTTGAGATTTCGAAATAAGAAATTATTTTTTAAAAATTAAATATTACAATTTCTAATGGATTTAATACACAATTTTCCACAAAAGCTTACTACTTAAGATTCTTATGGAGTACCCTAGAGACATTCATTATCATTTTCCTTATAATAATAGTGACACCAATAATATTATATATAATTATGAATTCAATTAATTTTGCTTTGACGAACTAAATTTTTTTTTTCTGTCAAATGAA
The DNA here is from genome assembly GCA_018208015.1 of Medicago ruthenica. Lineage (NCBI taxonomy): Eukaryota > Viridiplantae > Streptophyta > Magnoliopsida > Fabales > Fabaceae > Medicago > Medicago ruthenica. The sequence continues at coordinate 97,954,049 of CM031372.1, read as the reverse complement.
TTTTTTTAACTTTAATTTTATATACCTAAAATAGTACTACAATAGTTCCATAATCCAAACTTAGGGACCAACCAGCGAAATTATGCATGAAAAACATGTATCCTTGCCAAATCAACTTCTATCTACATACATTACAATTGAAATAGCATGTAATTTGCCAAAACAGATTCTATCTATGCATAGATGAGTAGTTGTCAACTCTAATTATATGCAAATACATCAACTTGAATTTTCAACGGTGTCCTCCCTCAAGTGCACTTCAACGTAATATTTGTCAGTATCAAATAAGGTTCTGTGTGAGGTAGTTATAAATGGACACCATATTCTCTTTATATAATCTTCCTTTATATATATATATATATATATATATATATATATATATATATATATATATATATATATATATATATATATATATATATGAATTTGAAAACTGAATTGTAAAATTATAAATAGAGTATAATAATAGCACAAAATCAAATTACGTAATTAAGAGAAGTAGATAAGCTAAAAAGAAGAATTAAAAAAAATAAGCAAATGATAAACTATGTCTTCTGTAAATCCTGCTAAACAAAGTGAGATTTTATAAACCAATAGTCATTAAAAACCCTTTCACCTCATAAGCAAATTCAACAACAATTGTGATAGGCTAATAGCATTGTCCCCATCAAATAAGTAAAATATATTCTTTAGCTGTTTACTTGTTGTCTAAATTGACTTCTTGGTGATTTCTAGCCACATTGAAATATTCATAGAAAATTTCCAAAGAAAAAAATAGAAAAGTCATACCTATTTTTCATTGAAACCAATTATTGAATTAAAAAAAATGGAACAATAGCAATGTTGTAGAAACAAATACTTTTTTTGATGAATGAATAATGTTGCAAAATACTGAGTCAATATGTAATCAATCTATAAAAAATTAAACCAAACAAAAAGAATCTCATGAGTCAATATAAAATTACTCAGAACCCGTGTAAACCCTTACAAACCACAAATCATTTTATATTTATTCTATCATATGGACATATATACTCTAACCAACCAACAAAAAAAAATACACCAATGACATATAGATAAATCCAAATCACAAACGCAAATATCAGAACCAAAATCAATTTAAAATCATAAAACTTGACAAATGTATTGTAGACTGAAAAAGAAAGCAGAAATAATCCAAGGTGTTTGAAGGACATACCTTGAATTGTTGTCAAACTATCAAATTGATGACCATTAAGAAAACCTAGCATCAAAGAGCCGCACAAACATGGAAGTCTATCAGTAACAATGCACAAAACAAAAAATAAAAGTATAAATAGATTTGCAATATATTGTATTAAAATTATAAGAAAATATGGATGACACTGAACTATGAGAACTAAACATTATAGAGCCGCACAAACATATTGGTTATGTATTCAGTTTTGGTTGCACATAAACATTTTCAACAAATGAAACAATATTGTAAATTGAAAGTGAAATCAATCAGAGATTACTGCAATAGGGATGATTGAATAATCAAAATGACAGTGAAGTAAATTCAAGAGAAAGAGGGAATCAAAATATACGAAATTATAGCATACCGAGCTTCTAAGAGCGATATTGAGATTTTAAGCGTGAGTGAGCGGAGCATGAGCAAGGTAAAGATTCTACCATGAAATTCATAGTGCAAGAGGAATTTTTGAGTTTTGATGATAGTAGAGAGTGATTGGTAGCGTTTCAGAGTTTTGGGAGAGGATCCGAATATGAAGAAAGAAAAGAAAAGAATGGGCATTCTTCTCTTGGCGGTTGCAGGAGGAAGAGAGATAGGAACATGGGAGAGATTTGATGTATGTATTGTATCGGTATATCATTGGCTTCAAATCATTAACTTGTAAGTGTATTGGTAGAGTAATATGTATTGAATGCTAATTTGATTGAAATTAGAATAGGTATGAAAAACATTAATTTTTGCAAATTGAGATGTTGAATGTGCATGCTTTTAAGGTTTGTGTATTGGTGTGACGCCCGTCTTGGCTGTACCACCGTTGTCTAGCTACCGGCGTTGTGCCTCCCGCCGGCGATTCTTGTAGGAGTTTTTGTGCCTTTTCTCTTCCGGTAGCCGGTCTTTCCTGCGCAGCCTCATTAGTTCTCCGTCGAAGTTTTCGCCGCCGTTCTACTGCAAGGTTTGTGTTGGATTGTTCCGGTTTCTTTTTTCAATGGTGGTTTGCGCTTTCACTCTCCTAGTTCACTGAAGATCGCCGTTTGGGTCGTGTTTCGGAGATTCCGTTCCAGATTCGTCGACTCCTCCACGCGGGAGGATGGGTTGTGTCTTTTTTTTTATGTTGTTGTTTGTTGGTTGTGTTTATGTTGCTGTCTTTTTTTTCCTTTTCGTATTTATGTTGGTGTTGTGTTTTGTTTGTTCAGAGCTGAGATTGGTGGTTGCAGATTTGACCTTTGGTTTGGCTTGTAAACTCGTAAGGGTTGTCTGGTTGCCAACACTTTGGACTCGTGATATGGGTTCAAACGCGTTATGGAGAAACTGGTTGTGTTGGTGTTCCTTGCGTGATTCTCTGATATTTTCAAGTTTGTTGAGATCTGCAGGTCTCGATGTATCAGGTCCGTCTTCACTCTGGTACAATCATTGCTCGTCGCAGTCCTTGTGATTGTTCTCAGAGTGTTGCTCGAAAGAGCTTTATACCTGCTGCTTTGTTCAGGGGGTTGCTGGTATGTGGATCTTGTTACCGTGCTGGAAGTCGATCCATTCGCCAATCTTAAACCCTCTTTTATGATACGGACGCTCTCTCGTTATCTTTTTTGTAATCTGGTTTCGAGCCCGTGCGCGGGTTCGCTGGGTTGCGCCTGTGAGGAGAGTTCATTTTGTTTGGATTGATTAGGGTTGTTTCTTTTTTATGTTTTATCACGATGTATTCCCGATTGGGTTGTTTCTGGGTCAGGTCTAATGTCCCAACTCTGTACCTTTTTCTTTTATGGTTATATATTTTCCATTTTGCCTAAAAAAAAAAGTTTGTGCATGTATTTTGAAAGAGGCACGGCTTTTGCTTTCTTTGATTTTTTTACCAACAAATTACATTAATAATCAGTTAGATTATTTTTTTTTAAAGAATAAACAATTAGATTATTAACATGCACCGCTTTTGTTTTCTTTGATTTTTTGACCAAGATATTACATTAATAAACAATTAGATTATTAACACTAAGATAATGCTATAATTAAGGGTCCACCATTATGGTTTAGGAATAACAAAATAGGGTTTTGAGAAGTAATTTAAGAGGACCTAGTGAGATTATAATATATAGATATTAAGAAAGTAGATCGTTTTGGGCTAATTTTTTCTTCTTTTAATTATACCCTTAAGCAAATTTGATCATAAGAATGCTATTTTGTTGGTGTCATTCAAAAATATAAGAATTTATATTATATTTGTTATACTTTTTAAAAGATATTATATTTGTTATATTGTTGGTATCATTTGAAAATATATGTTTAGTTTGTTACAATATGAAAGTACAAAATATATATTATCTATACCTATAATTTTAATCAAAATCAAATTAGTTTTAATAATTTTTTTATAAAAACTACCGTTCGTACTTTAACAATCAATTATGGTTTAGGAGCCTTTATGATGGGTACTTTTGATTATTCCTCGCTGAAACCATTATAGCATTGATCCCTAAAATGGATTGCCCTCAAAATTTTAAGGAATTTCGACCTACCAGCTTAAGCAACACTATTTATAAGCTCATTACAAAAATTATGGTGAACAGATTGCGGCCCTACTTGTATCAGATAGTTAGACAACACCAGAGTAGCTTTTTGCTTGGTAAGGGGACAACTAATAATGCCATTATTCTTCAAGAAGCAATTCATTCGATGCGACAGTCAAAATGGAAGAAGGGTGATATGGTTTTCAAGATAGACCTGGAAAAGGCTTATGATCTTGTCAATTGGGATTTTTTGGAGTTTTGTTTAACGCGAAACGGGTTCCCTGCCATAACTATCAAGTTAATCATGCATTGTGTTACCAACTCGTCTATATCTATTCTTTGGAATGGGAAAAGGCTTCCTTCTTTTGCCCCGACTAGAGGGTTAAGACAAGGTGATCCCTTATCTCCATATATGTTTGTTATTTGCATGGAAGCTCTGTCTCATATCATTAATAAAGAAGTGAATGATGACAATTGGAATCCTGTAAGATTATCTCGAACCCCCCCCCCCCCCC